>JARHVA010005832.1:222500-537500 GCA_037957365.1 Torreya grandis | reverse complement strand
CATTACATCTATAGGTCTCAAGTAGTAAAGGAGTAGTCAAAGAGATTGATTTTACAAGTTAAAAACTTGGTCATTATTTAACTTAACTTGCACATATTTCATGATTCACACACAAGCCAACATAGGGGATAACTATATCAGTCAGAGGCCCTCTTCAAAGTGTTATATATGTAGGAAGTGTTTAATGATAAATGAGTATTTGGGGTCAGTTTGACACCATATTCCCAATAACCCATTTCCCCCAAGGTTACCATGAATATGGAGAACTAGTGTAATTAAATTTCATAAGGAGAGATAGTCTATGACCCAAATCTAAATACACTATACCAAAGGCAAAGATAAACCTAGAAGCATCTAGGTGGTTGCATCCTTTTCCAATAGGTATTCCATAGAATACACTTATGTCAAAATTAGATAGTAGTATTTATGGAACCCTCTAGAGCTAATGTTAATGTCCATAGTTCTAAAATCATCCAATCCATAATCTAACAAAATCTTATAAAATTACAAAATATTTTTCCAACCTACTTCTTTCCTGTTCCATATATAACATTGTGTTATCATTAAAAATATTTAAATATATTACTTCTTTGTAATTTCCATTAATTTTAATTTCTATATTTATCCTATTATCAACATAAAAAGTTTAGTGTATGTTTCTAACTGAGTTTAGCACTAATTATCATACTATAAATTTGATTATCACCCTTATGAATTGTCATTTATATATACCCATTTCAAAGTAACATATGATTAACTCAAAGTATTTATATTTATTTTAGGGTTAAATAATTACCAACATTGAGAAAAATTCTACAAAATCAAATCATGTTATTGATTCACAAGATGTATTTCATAATCATCTAACACCTAAAATATATTTTCACCCTTTTCTAACTTTTTTTACCCAATTTCACACTTTGTGATAGTAAGTGTGATTTTTAATAACATATTAGATATGCATATGCAACATGTCTTGATTATGATTCAAATGATAAACTTTTGATGAAGTTAATTCCAATAATTCTAAAGGACTATGTTTTGAGATGGTTATATGGTTTACCAATATAATATGTAAAAAAATTCACACCTTTGGAAGATTAGTTCTTAACACATTTTTCAATAAACATTAAAAAAACTATTTCATATGCATAAATTTCCATGATTAAACAAGGAACTGATGAGCCGATTAACAAATATATCTTGAGGTATAAGATAATTTTGGCCAAAATGAAAAATCCAATGATAGATAAAGAGCTTTAAGATATCTTTAATAAAATTTTGTTTTCTCCTTTACATGAGTCTATTATTTTCAATAAGTTAAAATATTTTGTCTTATTTCATATTATTTGAGATAGATAAATGAAACTTATTTCATTTTATAGGCTTTAGTATGTATCAAATGTGATGCTAGGAATTTGATGATGGATGGGAGGTTAGATCAAGTGTTAGTTTCATAATGAAATCAAAATGACAAAAAAACACTAATAAAGGATAAAAAATCCATGCCTATATCATAAGGAGAGATTAGTAAACAAACAACAAATGAAAAATGTCAACTAAAATGTAAAGAAACTTATAAACTTTCCTTACCTTCCTTGAATTCTCTAAATGATGTGTTTGTTGGCTCGCTCAAATTGTGCTCAATAAGTCTTCAACAATGGGGTTTGGATATCTCCATCTCCTCTGAGAACCATGTATGGCATGGTTTAGCTCAATTTTTGCATCATAACACTATACATTTGCTTGATGCATCAAATCCTGCATTATAACATTACTCTATCCAATATCTCTAAATAAAGAGCTCTAGGCTTACTTTTATAGGATTTGAAATCAACTTAGAATGATTTAAATCCTAACTTAGGTTTGCTTAGTTAACCCCAGTAGGGTTAAAAGGTGTCGAAATATCATGATTAGCATGGAATAGTTTTGTTTTGAGATATTTTTGATATTTACTAACTCACAAAAGCTAAAGATGAAAACCTAGGATATTCTTTGATTTTGAATTTTCCTTTTTGATAATTCATTTTATTTATTATGGATGGATTCAATTAGGATTGAAATTTTAATTAATCCCTTTTAGTAATTTTAAACATTTGTATAAGATTTGAATTTAAACGATTTAGGCATTTTCTCAATTTAATTTATCCAAGAGCCAAACTAATTTAGTTTCTTGGTATGAAGCCAAATTCAAGACATTTAGAAATGTTTAGGCTAGATATTCAATGGTTGGTAAGAATTTCTCTAAAGTTAGGTATGGATCCATTGGCAGCTAATAATAGGTGTCTATAATTTACCCTTATATGGGAAGATGTTGAAAACCGTAGGCACAATAATGTCTTCTCAAATAATGAGAAAAGGCTTGTATGCCTGAAAGAAGATGATGATTAAATAAAAAGATCCAAAGAAATGTTTAGGAAACCTATAATGATGCCCCATTGATGGAGTGGTTGTCACATGTTTTATGGATGGTACCTCAAAAATAATTAAAAATAAAGGTGGAATTAACCCATGAGTGGGACTAATCCAAATGATAAAATACTTGCATGTATTGATTTTTAAAAAAATAAGTACTAATTTACCCATAGGTGGTTATAATCTTAAAAAAAGTAAAAATAATGATTTACCCAAAGGTGGTTATAAACATTATGATGACATGGATTGAATAAAGATGTTTGATTGATTGTGCCCCAGTAAGGTAGATTAAAAATTGTAGATTAAAGATGAGGGGGTGCAAACGTAGATGCATTGATCTAATGATCAAAGAAGCCATAAATAACTAGACACATGAGGATGTAAAAAGTGATGAAATAGATGAATAAAAGAATAAGAATTGATCAATGGAAATGATTTGGTTGTAACCACTAATGATGATATGCTTATCCTTATTAGCATTGATATAATTAGAATGGTCAATGTGTTGATTTAATCAAGATAGGATGAAGTATTTTTTGAGGGTACCAAGGATATACTTCATTTATGCTTCATTGATTGTAAGACTTCTTTTGCTTATTTTTGTTGTAGCAAATATCAATATGTTTAATGATATATAACACCATGAGAACTTATCCAAAATGTGTATAAGGACTAACTCTCAATCCAATAAACAATTGAAAATAGCACACCAATGATAAAAACCATGATGACAATGTTGATATATGAATATGGATGGATAAAGAATAATATGTAAAGAATCACCCAATGAAGACATATAAACTAAGTCAAGGCAATAGTGTTGAAATCAAAAAAATATACAAGCAAAAAGACAAATAGGAAATAAACACATAGAAATCCCAAAAATAAAATCAATAAAAATCATCCTAATAATAAATTTTCCCTATTAGGGTGGATCAAGGATAACTGACTAGGCTTAAATAGGAAAAACTTTTTGGATTTTGAATGTTTTTGGAATTTTCATAGTGTCTCAACTCAATCAATAATGATGAGACATTAAATGGTCCAAGATCACAAAATAATGAGAGTATGGACAACTTGAAATGTTTCTCAAAAAATAATTAGTGTAATGGTAAAGGGGTACTAAGTTGACCTCAGCAAGAATTGAACATGACCCAAATTATACCAAAATTCCCTTAGGTCATAGTAGTGCCACCTTTCAATGGAATAATCTGACTAGTGTAGTAGTCAATTCAAATAAAATAGGCATAGTTAGCACAATGGCACAATACAACATAGGAATGGCTAGGTTGGTCTGCAAGGCATAATAAGCAAATGTTTCCCCTAGTTTTCCCATAAGAGGTTATATATATGATACAATAGATTAGATAAATAATACTAATTTACCCATAGGAAATTATGATTATTAGTAAGACCAGTGAGACATTAATTTGCCCTTATAGGTAGATGTAATTCGGTTCACATTAACAAATATGATTAGAAGGGAACAAGAAACAAAGTATGTAACTACCAAACTTCTATCATACTACTCTAAAATACTACCTCTATTTATAATTATTGAAACAAATACTAAAATTGATCTAATTCATCATGTTGAAAATGTGAAACCAATGGATGAACAAAAGTCAAATGAGATAGGTATGGAGTAATCAAAAAATCTTAGGTTGATAGGATAGAATGGTATAATGGATAAGTGATACGCATATTGATAGGATGGTATAATGATAGGATGACATGGTAAGAAGGTTTCCCCCAAGTGATAAGGTGAATGGTGTGGAATGTAAAAATGGCAAAACAATATGGAAAATTGAAATGGTATGGTACATGTTTTTGATTAATGATGGTGGATGATTTTTGATGTGTTTGGCCTGTGTATGGTAAATGATTATATTGTTCCTACTAATGGGGAGATGCATGTCCTATTTAGTAAATGATATAACTAGAATAGTCAATCAAGTTAATTGCTAGCCCATACCTCATCTAAATAGTTGCTCTATCAAGAATGGGGTATAGATTTGGATGCAAATGATGTTGTTGTGATCCTAGTTGGTCATTGATTGTATTTCCTTCAAATGTTAATACAAGGTATCTTTATAGCCTTGATAAAGGAAAGTGAGGCTAGGGATGGTAGATAGGGATGAATGTTGGATGATATGTTTGTTTAGGAAATGGAATGGTAGATGATAAGGGACTGTATAATGGTTGGACAAAAAATGAAGATCAAGAATTTTAGGCATACATAATATTGCTGATTCTAGATTCAACATAATTTTAAATGTGGTGGGGCTGTAGTGTTTTGAATATTATATCAATAAGACCACCAAATTATTCTATTATTTGGGCCTAAGCATATCTACCATATGATTAGGTTGTAGATGGGAAGTTATATTAATTTTATCTTTGATTTTGTCTTCATCAAGAAGTGAAGAAGTTTTGTGCTTAGCTATTGGTGCCTTGAATAGTTTTCTACCAATGAAGTTATCTTGATTGTCCCATAGTGTCTCCAAGAAGGTTTCACCAATTAATATTGACTTTTGAATTTGATTGTCTTCTAACACCTCTAAAAATATTTCACTAAAAGATGCTAAGTTTGAATTTTTATTATTTATTATTGCCTCTAAAAATAATTCACTAAGAGATTGTTCTTCTACATAAACGTGATCTTGGTCTCCTTATTCTTCTTCAACTGATATGCCACCATGGATCAGTTCAACAAGGTGTGATTCTATCAGTCCCAATCAACATTTGTGGGAGATATAATGTCAATGTAATGTCTATGTTGGTTGATGGTAATAGAATGGGATGAGGGAGCATAATAATCATAGAATATACTAAGAAAACTTGTGTAAATGATAAATGAATCATCCTATAAAACCATATAAGGATCACAAATGTATTCAAATTGATTTGTAAGGCATGCATAACTAATATTGTAACATCCAAAAACATATTCTAATTCTAAATTTGATTATGACTCAATGGACTCTAAATCCAATGTCAATACAAATGTTTATTCTACTTCTAATGTTAAATCTGATGTTAGTTCAAGAATATAATTTTCTTCATTTGGTGTGGATTTTGTTACACTAATGTTTCATTTAATGTTTATTTTTAGAGAATTAACATTCAATGATGGCATAATGGGTTCCACAAAGACTAGTTTGTCAAAGTGAGACTCTTTAACAATAGGTATAATATTAGTAAGTGATTCATCATAGGTTGACTTATCAAAAATGGTTGGTTCAACAAAAATTTCTTTTATTGGTTGGTTTTACTAGTCTTGGTTTATGATTGGTTGTAAAATACTAGGTTTAAATATAACTTGGTCTCCAAATGATTGACTCAATTGAGATACTAATTGGCTCAATTGGGGTAGTGATTGGCTTATTTGGGGTACTTATTAGCTTAGTTAGGGTATTGATTGGATCAATTGGGGTAATGATTGGCTCAGTTTGGGTTTTATAACATGGGGAATGGATGGAAATAGTTCAAAAATGACTGGTGGCTAGATAATGGTAGGGTATTATAAATTTTGAATGCTAACATGAGGCAAAGGACAAAGTCATGAAATTATAGTGGTAGGGTGTTTTGAAGCTTGATCTCTCACACAAGATAAAGTATGAGGTCTTGGAATAACAAAAGGGAATTGTAGAGCTTGATTTATCACACAAGCCAAAGGATGATGTTCTAGAATAATGAAAGCATGTTATGGAGCTCAATTTCTCACACAATCCAAAGGATGTGGTCTTGGTATAGATATTTTATGATTTTGTGGAACTTGATTACTTACACAAGATAAAGGATGAGGTCCTAGAATAGAAATTGTAGGGAAACTTATAGGGTGGTTTATCACACAAGACAAAGGATGAGGTCCTATAATGATAATTATAGGGTGTTTTAGAGCCTAATTGCTCACATAATCCAAATAATGACGTCATAAAAGGACAAGTTTGGGGCATTATGGATCTTTATTACTTGTACAACCCAAAGGACTATGTTCCTAGTATAGAATGGTTAGGTGTTTTGGATCTTGATTGCTTACACAAGATAGAGCATCCAAGTCCTCCTCAAAAACCATATCATCCTAATTGGTAACTTGATTTGGATCATAAAAAAGCATTTGAATTTATTCCTCAAATAGATCATGGTTACAACCAATTTATGCAACCATTCTATCATAACTTGGATTGTACATGACTCCACCATAAGTGTAGCTAGACATATCTACATTAATAAATAAATATATAAAATTTTTCCTAAAGTTCTATAAACACTAAAAATCTATTTCTAAAACATAAAGAGGTTCAATCTCTATCTAACTTGGTCTAGGATAGAGTTGCATCTCCAAAAAGTCTGATGCAAAGATTTTTTAAAAATAGTATAACATAAAATGTCTAATGTTAAACTTTTTACACAAAAAAGGTCAAGTGAAATGACCTAAAAGAAATATTGGAAAGTATAAGGTCCAAACATGTTCCAAATAGATCTAAACTATGAAAGGAAGAAAAAGAATCACTAGGAACTTTTGCCAAACATGGCATCAAAAGCTAAGATCTAAACAAGGCTAATGATAGGACTTGTGGCCAAATGTGGCATAACAATCTAAAATTGAAACAAAGGATGATGATCAATCTAAAAAACATGGAATAGTTTGGAAAATACTAGGCACTTGATCTTAGACATAAACATGATATGATTGGTATAAAACACTAAACAAAATGCACTTTGAAAATGGACTGATTCTATCAAATAAAGGCACAAATAAACAAAATTTGAAATTTGATTAATCAATTAACCTAAGTTACATAACCCAAAATATAAAGATATATGTATTGGACCCTATGTATCAAGGCCTAAATAGAAATCAATAAATTTTTAGATTGAAACTTATAAAATTTAATTAGAGAATCAACTGAGCTAAACTAGGGTTTTGGTGACCAACAATCTAGGTGAATTTGAACAACATGACTGTACTAAACAAATATCCAACAAGGATCAAACTATTTATTTTTAAATAATGATAATTACGACACAAGATAAGTCAAGTAAAACAATTTGAGCATCCTAATAGTGTTAGTGCTTTCAAAATATGTGATCAATGTTTTGTTTCAAATACTTGTAAGTGACAAGACTTGGAATGATTTGGGTAGCACAATTTTACCCATCTCAATCAAGTGCTATACTGATTATTTTGACATAAATGTTTTCTAAGTTAAATTAAAGTATCAAATAGATGGCATAATTCTTCCTCTAATAATGGAGAAATGTTTGACACAATAATTATTCATGACATTATTTAAACAACACAAGTTTTAGTTCTAACACACCAAGAATTAAATAATAAATGACAAAATTATAACTAAGTATATCATCCTAAATCCTATCAAGGTGTGCTAAAGTGGTGTTGACTAAAAATTATAAGTTACGACCATCTTGATTGATCCCATATGTATAAACTTTCACATTTGCACACAAGAGAATAATCACTTCAATTAGATCTATGTCAATTAGCTTGTTGTGAAAATGTCTTGCCCCTATCACAACCACTAAATCCATCAAATTTTTAGTGTAGTGTGATGCCCTGATTGATCATACATTTTGGGTTGGCTTGCCACCAATGAAGATGGTTTAACTACTCAAACCTCCATCCCAATGGGGTGATCCCAATTTATATACCCCCCATGTAGAAGGGTTGAAACACTACTGGAAGATGAAGCCCTAGGTCAATGCTTCCATAAAGAACCCATGAGAGGTAATGACATCCCTTTCAAAAGCCAAAATGCATGAAAATAAAAGATGAGTAGAAAGACTTTAGGGTTGCTTTTATATCACCCAACACTGTGAAAGTATGGGGAGAGATTAGGAAAATTTATTTCTATGCCTTGGACTAGGCACTAAATTGTAATGAAAAGTCACTTTTGATCCCATAAGTTCTCTATTGGGTATGGGAGGAGAGCATACATGCACTATCCTTTTTATGAAATAAACAATTAAAAAAACATGGCATAAAAGTGAACATGCTCAGAATCATGAAAACTACATGTTTTAATGTTCATTTTAATGCACCAAAAATGAAATGTGTTGTTAATTTTGGCCACTTTCACATTGATGAAAACTTGATAAAACATAGAAAACCATCTAAGGCATAGAAAATGAACTAAGTTATTTTTAAATATTGAAAATATGATGCAAGCAAGATTGATACCATGTTTAGACTTGATTAGATTCATTTTTATACACCAATTGAATTTTTTTGATTTGGTTCATGGACACTTAGCCTATTTGTAAATTTGAAATTACTTACACAAACACAAACTAA
Organism: Torreya grandis; assembly: GCA_037957365.1. Lineage (NCBI taxonomy): Eukaryota > Viridiplantae > Streptophyta > Pinopsida > Cupressales > Taxaceae > Torreya > Torreya grandis. Next base: position 528,766 of record JARHVA010005832.1, on the reverse strand, counting down.
TAAAAACCACAACCATGTTCATTTTAATCACATAGTCCAAATGTTCAAGTTTAGAATAATTTGTTTTAATCACCAATGTCTAAATGTGTAAGATCTAACATGTTCAGTTTAGGATCCAAATTAAAATGTGAATGAAATATTTGACTAATTCTTTTTTAAAGTATAAAATGAAATTTTTGATTAGTCTAAACAAAAAAATTTGGTGTTCAAATTGATCCTTCAACCTGTAATTATTAGATAATAACCCCTTGCTTTGAATCACTTTATTAGTTGGGAAAATGATATTTTTAATTTGGAATACATAATTATTATGTATGGTCAGATATGGCCGCTACCAGTTTTAAGGCAACCATGATGTTTAGTTAGTAGATAGCCACCACTGGTCGAGCAAAATCAATGCCAGTTGATAAAAACTATCACTGATAACCTATGGACCTGAAGGCAAAACCACAAAAGGTAAATGTGTTAGGTTAGGCAATGGTTAATTTAAAGATCAAGAAAACATAAAAGGTAAACTCAAGACTAGTGATTTAGATGCCTTTAAAACTAAGAAACCACAAATGGGAATAACAAAAAGAATCAAAATGAAAGATATATAAATGTTTCCCCTACAACCTAATCATTTGTGGTTCACATAGAATCAGGGTTAGTTGGGTAGAACCATGGTCAATTTATATAAACCATCACTGATTAATCCTAACCATCATTAGTCTTTTTGAAAATCTAGGAAATAAACCCAAATCAAATTCAGACAAAAAAAGGTTATAAAATCAATTTTAGAGAGGTTCAAGTATCCAAATGAATATTTTAAAGTTATATACTGATGTCCTTGGTACATGGGATGCATTGTGTCTCATTGGGCATGCCATTTGTGATGATATAAATTTGATGATAGAGGGGAGGTTAGATCAAGTGTTAGTCTCATAAGGAAATTAAAATGACAAAAACACACTAACAAAGCATAACACCTCCATGCCTATATCATAGGGGGATATTATTGAACAAAAAAAAGTGATAAAGCTCAAATAAAAGGTAAAGAAACTTATAAATTTTCCTTACCTTTCTTGAATGCTCTAAATGATGTGTTCATTAGATTACTCAAATTATTCTAAATAAGTCTTCAATAATGGGGTTTGGCTATCTCCATCTCCTCTAAGCACCATGTATGTCTTGGCTTGGATCAATTTTGGAATTATAAGACTATTCATTCGCTTGATGAATCAAATCCTACATTATAACATTACTCTATCTAAGATCTCTAAATGAGGAGGTCTAGGATTACTTATATTGTGTTAAATCATAACCTAGGTTTACCTAGTTAACCCTAGTAGAGTTAAAATATGTCCAAACCTCATGATTATGATGGAATAGGTATGTTTTGAGATATTTTGGATATTTGACAACTCACAAAAACTAATTATGAAAATGTAGGATATTCTTTGATTTTGAATTTTCTTTTTTGATAATTCATTTAATTTCTCATGGATGAATTTAATTAGGATTTTATTAGGATTTGCATGTTAATTAATAAATTTTAGGCATTTGAAACATTTGTGTAATATTTGAATTTAAATTATTTATGCATTTGCTTAATTTAGTTGATTTATGTGCCAAATTGATTTAATTGCTTGTTATGAAGCAAAATTTGAGACGTTTAGAAATTTTTAGGCTAGACATTTAATGGTTGGTAAGAATTGTTCTAAATCTAGGTATGGATCCATTTGTGGTCAATTTTATGTGTCTACATCAAACACATTGACTACATCTAATACCAAGTTTCATATCAAACCAAGCTATAAGGTTAAACCTACTAAGTCTAAAAAGGAAAAGACCACCATGATTAGTATAGTGTCACAAAAACATTATCATATTATCTTATCTAATGCACCTAATATAAAATTTACATGATTAACTAAGTCTCTAGATTTAATACTTCCAAATCTTGTTGAGTATCATGTCACATATTTCCCTTCTATGGTGGTTGATATGATTCAACCTCTACCAAAATTATATGATGTTAGTGATTATTATGATTATCACCAATATATGGGGCATTTTGTGAATACATGTTTTAAATAGAATAAAAATATATAATATCTTATTGATAGTGATCTACTCACATTTGAGGATTCTCTAATAGATTCAAGATCATAACCCAGTGATTATTAAAATAAAAATATATTCAACAATACATTACAATATCATTCTAAGGAAACACTAGAAGTAAAAATGGCATATTATGCACATACTCCTCCACCACATTATGGGAACCCATTAAATGGGATTACAAGTATACATATATGTGAGATACCTCATATAGTTTAGAGGCCTTTTATTTCATTTGATGACAACAAGATTGTGGATGATGATTAGATTTACATTATTTATTTATAAAGTCACATATTGATCATCAACCTATACACAATTTTATTATTGATAATAGTTATAGTGATAATTTATGCACCATGAAATTAATCACACATTTAGGATACACACATGATGATTCAAATCCTTTGACTAAACCATTAGAATCATTCAATGGAAAGACACAAAGTTTTTGGTGAAATTGATTCTACTTTCTAGGTTGGTCCAACACATGTGTCCATAAAATATTCAATTATACCTCATATGTTAGTCTTTGATATGTTATTGGGATTAACTTAGATTCATGAGATCTATGTAGTACCTTCCATAGTAAATATATGACTTAAATATATTCATGTCAATATGGTAATTATAGTTTTAGGCATTCAATATAAATCTTCTTTTCAAAAAGAAAAAAATGTTCCATAATATATAACTATAAAACCTAATAAGGTTAATCATACATGAAAGGGTAAGTAACAAGGAATATCCTTTCCTAGGTGACTAATAGTTTAGAGACCATTACAGGATCCTCATTTACACCTCCATATCCTGGCCAATTATTACCAATAGAGAACCATGTTTTAAACTAGGTAAAATGTCACAATATTAAAACAAGGAATCGTATAGCATTAAAAATTTGGTTCCACAAACCACTACACATTTTACTCCTACCTCATGACCACAAAGTCCTATGAGGCATAAACATAGTGTTACAAATTCTCCACTTCTAGATTTGGCACATATATAGGATCCTCAGTGCCATGAACACTTTAATATACCTTATGTATAATATATAGAAACATATGAGAATCCATCATATGGAATCATTAGCTAACACTCTCCTTTCAAAATTTCTAAAATAAAAATCAAATACTCAAGAAAATATGAAAACATTAAAATAAATAAAAATGCATAAATATTTATCATTTCACATGTCTTCTATCTTTTTCATATGTTGTTTAATTTATTTTAATATATAATATATCATTTATATAAACATAAATATTTAATATGTACTTGAGTATGGTACAGGGATATAGGAGATCCATGATACATGAGCATGTTGATGTTGGACCTTTCCTTTTCATGTGTGACACACTACATTGGGGGAATAATTATTCTATATGATCATGATTGGAATAAGTTATAAAATTTTATCATAATTTTCATTATCATATTGAGCATATATACTAACATATACACGTCCATATATGCATGTCTTATTCTTACACAATGTACTTGATATATTATTCTACATGATAGTTTTCTAAGATATGTTTATGCAGGGACTAGTATGACATGCTTATGTTAGTTTATTATATTTCATTTACCTCATTTGTTAATATGGATCACTTGAGTGTACTTATTTTTAAATTATTTATCTTTCTTAAGTAACATTTGAAAATGTTCCTTGCTTGTTGGCTATAGTGCCCTGAATCTTGATGGTTTCTTTAGTGTGTGTAAATTTACCTATATATTCCCCTTTTTTGAGTGTAATTTGAATATACCTCTTGTTTTCGGTCTCATTAGACCCCTCTTTTCATGAAATTTAATAATATTTTGTGTGTGATTGATTATTTATTGAGATTTTTATCTTCTATATGCTGCCATGATACACATCATGTATCTTAGGGATTGTTATGTATGAATATTGTGAGCTTCATTGATATATATACTTTAACATGAAACTATTATATTATTCTTTACTACATGATTCACACATACAAAATATAGTTGTCTTATGCTTTTTAGATAAGGTGACTATCACTTTTTTATTCCCCTCACATAAAAGTGTTGGGGGGAGAGGAATATCATTAGGGGTATGTCATAGAGAGATTATTACACATAAATATTGTTGACATAATTGGAAAAAATTTATTCATTTTACATGATTTAGATATACACATGGGACAAAATTTAATACATTTGGCATACATTTGGGATATATATTTTCATATTTATGATATATATTCTATAAATAAGATATTTAATTTTGAAAATAATTTAGCCTAAGACACATTTGAAGTTAATATTCCATCTAAATGCACCAAATTAAAAATACATAACTCATATTTTACCAATATTCTTACACTGACCCTACCAAGATGTATATTTGAACTTTTATCTATTACATAAATTAGTTTATTTGATTAATGTGATCGATATTTTTCACTCTTGATGGAATTCACACTATTTTATATTATTATGAGACAATATGGACATTATATTTTACTTGGGTGAATTGGATATATTATGATACACTAAACTTGTGTGATTGATATTATGATCTCTTAATGTACTTGGCCCAACTCACCCTTATACCAAATTAGTGGGCATAATCACACTCTAGTTTTTTTATTTACATATCCAAGTTTTAGTTGTGGACCTTTATCCAATTCTTAATCTAGGAATAATCATTACTAAATCAATTTATAAAGGGGGAAATGTTTTCATCGCCACACAAGTGTACTCATTCATTTCTCTCTTTATTTCAAGAAAATTTTAAGTATTGATTTTTATATTATATGCTCTAATTACACCTGTAACATGATCTTGGTTGTAGGTCACACACACACAAAAAAATCAAACATGGATCAAGAAATTCAAGGTGTGTTTTAGACACCATGATACAAATTTCTTTCATTTAAACTAGAAATTTCATCTTTATGCATTACTAGATTAAAGGGAGGGGGGATGTAGATGATTAAATCTATATTTATATGTTAAAATAGTATTTTAAAATTGAAAAATATCACATTAGGGTTGTACCCTTTATTTATTGACCTTTTTGGCAGTTGATAGGCTCACATTCAACACCTCATTGGGCCAAAATACTTATACTATAGTTTGAACCTATTATTATGATTATCTAGATCACCTGTAGCCCACCTTATGCTTAAATTTTGATATATATCCTTCATTTTCAGTTATAGATCTTTAAAAAACTTATTTAGTTTTGGAAAATTTCATTTAAACTTGGATAATAGCATCAACAGTGTTGTCCGTTCTCCAATGCAAGTGTCCATGCCTTCTAAATATTGAAATATGCAAATATTTTTAAATTCACAAGTCAACATATTATATTTCATTAACTTCTATGGGTAAATTTTAAAAATAAGTGATATAATTATGATTTATATCCAATTCATTATTCATCTAGAAGATACCAAGTAAACACCTATTCAATGCCATTCAATAAATTTCACAACTGATTTATACTATCTTGTTATTCCTTTATTTATATATTTGTCATAAGAGCAGCCATATTATAGGTTTGAAACATTCAAATAACATCTCTTGAGTAGTATCTTTTAAGATACAAGTTAGGTCAATAGAATCACTTATATATAATGTTCTACACTATTGTTCACACACAATCCAAAACATAGGGAAGAACTACATATGTATGAGGCCTTCTAAAGAGTAGTGGCTATGTAGGCAACACTCATTGATGATGTAGTTCTTGTGGTCATCCTAACTTTATGATCCCACTAACCCATTTTTGGCAAGGTAATGAGACCTAACAAGAATATCTAGTGTTCAATCTATATTATGATATAAAAATCCTATGTGCATAATTTAAACACGTAATCCAAAAAGAGACAAAAAACCTAGAAAGACCCTTGAGTTGAAGTTTAAATCAACATTAAATATTCCTTACATGATAGATAAATTGAATCATAGATAGTAACATTAATTCAAGTGTCCACAAGGTGACATAAATGTATGTGTTGACATAAATCTAATTTTTAGAATTTTATGACTAGATTAGAATCATCATATAATCTATTTTTAAACCTAATTCACTTATATTTCCCTACAACAGTGTATAAGCTAGTTACAATTTATACTTAATATTATTATTATTATCATAATATTTAATTTTTTACTTTATATATTTTGTATATGATTAGATTCAATTTTTATTATCATAATATCAATAGAATCTAAATTCATTAATTGGGTTTATTTTTAGAGTAGCTTAATCCATGTTTTATTAGGCTACTCTTTTTGTTGTTAATGATTATTTATAAAAAGGATTAAACATTGTCATATAATTTATAAATTACTCTTTATTTTTAGGAAAAGTAAAAATTTAATCCATGATATGATTGTAGCATTCTACATCCATCAAAGATTTAAATTCTTGGCCATTTTTAAATAATTTATTTATAAATGATTAATAAATATAGATATACCTGACTATACAAAGTGAGACACTTCACCATTAGAGAATGTGATGTTAGTTTCCCTCTAATCAATACCTAATCTCAAAGACTTCTAGATAAAATAGAAACACATTATGAAATCTCAAATATAGAACTTTTATACTTGTATGACTTCCTCCTTTTAATGATATCCATCAGTTTTGTTAAAAAACTTCACTTAAATAAGTAGTTTCACATTAATTTATAACTAACTTATAATAAATTAAGTTATACTTGATTAAATCTTAATTAACTTTATAACTTTGAGGATTATAATAATAAGTCACTTTATAAAGTAAAATTAAATAAAGGATCAATAAAAAATTTAATAAGGCCAATAAAATAATATATCTCATAGTTTGTGGCACACTATACATTACTCATATATTTTATTTAATCACTATGTAAATTTTCATGTAGTCAAACTAACACATAGATTAACTCTAAGTGATTAAATAATATACATGCTTTTTGTTCCATTTTCACATTCGCTACCAACTCAAACTTTATCATCTCATTTATATTTTAGTGATACTCATATTTTATCTCATATATATCCTTTATATCTTAAACATTTCACATAAAATATATTTTGACTTAGAATAGACAAACTATCCACATAGTAATCAAATTCATCACCAAATAATGAAAGATCAAACATCTATATTATTTTATCACATGATCAAAATAAAATTTACATTTTGAATCCAAGAAATAAATTATGGCCTTTATCATTTTCTATAAAACTATCATGATTTGAGAAAAAAAGGAAATTTATAAAAATTTAATAAAAATTAAGGCTAAAAGTATGGGATTAAATCAGTAATTTAGAGCTGAAATTATATGCAAGCACTAAAAGAATTAAATCAAATATTACACGTGATTATTTTATCTCCTCTTCATTGTATTAAATCAAATAAATCAATGGGATTCCTTATCTATTAAAATATTTAATATAATCCAAATGTGTTTAATGCATCTCAATCTTTAACACACCACCTCATTCATAATTTACCACTAGTTTGATTTTCTTCATGATATGAGTTACCATAGGCAAGAGAAAATTAAGTCTAATGAATTTATGACAAAATCTTTGGTATTATATAGAGAGAATAATTTTTTTTTATATGGTGGCTCAACAAGTGGATTGGTTTCATTTGTTACAGGCTACATTTGGTGGGTATAAATAATTGTTTAATCATGTCCAAAATAATAACACCACCAATTGAATCTTAGATGAGCTTGTCTAATATGAATACCATAAGGTATAATTTTTTCCTCTATAAAATATTTAAAATATTATATAATGTGGGGTCATTGGTGTTAGAATGCAAAGAAACCTAGATGTTTCAACTAAAAACTCATGTAAATGAATAATCAATGCTTTAGTCCCTATAGGGTCTACCTCAGTAAGTTTCAAATACAAGTGGAACATTCCTTCCTAGTTGATCATTTTGTCTCTCTATCAATTTTTCATCTAAAAATTAAAACTTTTCATTAAGTATCCCATATTTTTTTCCAACCTTTGATAAAATAAGTTTTGAATAAAAATATCATTCTTTCTTATTATAATAAAATAAATTTAAAGTATCAATGATAATATTAATTCAAGCAACCAACTTAACAAGAAATTACTAGTTTTTTATTGTGAAAATCATACCCACAATTCTATTACTATGTCAAACCATAATCTCAAACTAGTAATTAAGAAACATATTTTCACATAAATTAGAAAACAAAGTTTAACTTTTTTTTTAATATCACTAACTCAAATAAAAATATATTATTGAGCTCAACCCTTTCAAAAATAAATAAAAAATATTCTATAATCATTATTTAATCATACATGAATTAATCATATAAACAATTCAAGAAATAACTAATTCACCCAATACTTTATTCTTCTCATGAATTATAACAACCACTTCATATTCACAAATATGAAGCAAGAAGTGAACTTCAAGAAACTAACAAAAGTAAAAAGAAACAACCATTTTAGATATCTTAAATGACTTTAAAATGAATAACAAACCAACATTCAAATCAATAAAACTTTCTCTACTTCAATTTATTAATATGTAACCTTCTAAAATTGGAAATAAAATCTCTACAAATCATTTGAGTTTATAGATGATGATTTCTATAAGAAGATAAAAAATAATCATTTGAAACTAATTTTATGTTCCTTATAACTATATATTAGAGCATAGAATATATTGATATGTATCCCAATCAAGCCTTGAAACTATCAAGAGATATTTCAAAAAAGACTACTTCATACCCATATTCATTTCAAATAATCTATGTTTCATAGAATCTCTCAATATTTCATTGCTTATCATTTTAGTACATTCAAAAGAAATCATATTCATAAATACCAAAGACCCAACCTGATTAAAAAAGACATTAAAAAGTAAAAACTAGAGATAGCCCCTACTAGTCTTCTAGGTCCCCATGGATGGTAATATTAAGCTTGTTCTTTTTGTTGTCATTTGATTTCTCATTGCTAGCAATTTTTTTTTCATGTTTCCCCTAGTAATTTTACTTATACCCTTAGTTATAGGAGGATAATTAAGTTCTTCATCATGTTCTACCACCTTTAATCTCTTCTTATCTTAAACTCTTTATGTTTATTATATCCACCCTATTATTATTTTTGAATTTTATGCTCCTATTTTAGTGTCTCCTCAAGATTAAGGTTAAGCATGTTCACTAGATTCTTCTAGGACTTTATACCCATATTGACCTCACAAACTATAGCTAAGATATATTCTTTGACTAACTTGATATCCTTTCTAATGCTTTTGATTTCCTTCTCCTCCCTTTGTATCTTTCCCTCGAGAGTATTTATATTTTACTTCATGTTTATACTTGGGCCCTTCATCTCAACATGTCCCTTGCCTTGTGCATTCTCATTTTTTCCTTAATTTTTCAATTGAGCCTCATAGGTCCCAACCTCACCTATATCCACCATTTTTTGGTCTTAATTCTCTTTATAAATGATAATTAGCAAATATAATTGATCATTATTAATTTCCAAGAGGCTAATCACATATAAATTGGTCAATTTGATCTCATACTTTTAATCTAACGTCACCATTTTCATTGTGATTATGTGTGAGGCCTCATTTTCATTATGATTATGTGTGAGGCCTTACAATATTTTATATGAGGTGAATGAACCTATAATTTCTTATATTCCTTAGATCATTCATGTATTTCCCTTATATAATCCCACTCCAAGCCATATAATAATCCTTGGGGTTGGTGTCCTCTTCACCCACAACCATATTATCTAATATTGGCTTAACATCTCTTACCAATAGTAGATTTAAGGCCTAATGGATGATACCATTTGAAATTTCATTCTATTAATCCTCCACACAACATTATAGAGACTTTAGCAAATAAAACGATAAACTAAAGAAGTAATTTTTAAAAAAAAATTATTGAGCATGAGGAAACGATAGTAGTTATTGAGCCTCTTATTCCATTATAGCATTATATATATCATGAATTGAAAGAACACTTTTGATCAATGTAATTACATAATCTCCCTTAGGAAGCCCTTTTTTACCTTCTTATCAAGAACCTTATCCTTATATAATGTTATTCTTGCCTTTTCAATGTAGTTTTTATATTTAAAATCATTGGCACCATCAAGTTACATACCAATAGAAACCATGATACTCTCTTTCAAGACATTGATATAGGATCTCACAAATTCCATATAAATCTTAGGTTCATGAGTTTAGATACATTTCATATACATTATAATACCACTATTACATATAATTTTATATATTTGGATGTTTTTAACAATTGATTTAGTATATGGGTTCAATTATGTCTTGTTCACCCCCATTATATTTTATCTATGGTATATAGTGGCATGGGTTGTTAACAACTCAAAATGTTAAAGTGGAGTCATGTATGTACCATAATAATGATTTTGAGATTCACAATATGGCCATTTTTATTCCCACATAGGTGACTCATAACCTAAGATGGATGTTTAATATGACACTCATTATTATTCAATCTTTCCCCTGAGTTTTGGAAAAACATCTCTTTAATAAAAAATAATGTCATTTCAAATATTAGACTTAATTATGACCACACTTTAATTTTCCCCCCAATAATTTAGCTAATTGAAATCATACATAATCCATCAAGGGCCATAGTTTTAAACAATTTCTCCCCACACCTAAGTTGTTCATTATGTTAGTTCACTTACTACCTTACTTATATACATGAACGATATGAAAATGTTAAAACAAATTGAGGAAATTTCTAACATCTCTGATTTCTTTTAGGATGGTCCAATATGGTTTAAACTACCCTAATATACACCTTATTATGTTTATGGAGTACCCTTTAATGATCAAATATTAAAAATTAAGTTTAGCATCCAACATGACTCCCCACACGGTCATATGAACCTCATCCACATGATTTGATTATGTGACCATATCTCTTGCACATGCCACCAAAAACATTCCTTTGTAATTTATAATAACCCATTACCATTATCATCCCAAGTTTCCCCTTATCCACCATATCAAATTTGAGTTTCACCCACCCCTTTAGGGTTTTGGCCCAACTAGCTCTTTTCTTTCTTTCTAGTGATGCTTGACTAGGCCTTAGGAAAATTAAATCCCTATAAAGAGAGAATATACTATCTAGATTCCTTATTCCCTAATTTGTTGGGGAATAAGCCAAATAGTTTTCCTTAGTGTCTCCTTTAATTCCAAGAGAAATTAACCTTATATTAATAAATTTCTCTAAATATTAAGTTATTTATTTCTTTCCAAATGCACCAAAACATATGAATAAAGGTAAGCTTCCAGAGTGTATCCAAAATTTGTTGATCAAAAGGTGTGTTCCATTATAGGACGAGGTCCCAAACTAAGTTATGACTAACCCAAGCCAAATTATAGTTTTTATAAATAAACAATAATATTTTAGACTAAAGCTATAATCCAAAAATAGATTCTTTATGGAATCCTCTTCTCTTTTGTAGAGGTAGCATCTATTGGGAATTTAAAACCCTCTTTTCATGAGGTTATCTATGGTTAATATATTATTTTAGATATACAACCAAAATAAAATTCTCACCTTATGGATCAAACATATATTCCATTTTTTAAAAAACTAGCCTTCATCCTCTCTGAACCTCATGTCTAGATTGTAACCATATTTGGTATAATACTCCCCACTTTACTCCTACCAAATCATTATGTAATCTTTTAGGTTAATTAATGTTTGAAACTATTTAATCTTCTATTTTAAAATGGCCAAGTGCTAGTTTGGAGTCCTAGATCCTTTATCCCACTTTTCTAGATAAGACATGCATTTGATAAGCCTAGTATTTATAGACCTTTTCCCCTATTATTATTAAAAAGTGGCCATTAATGTCCCTCTAAGGGCCCACTAAGGCAAGGGAGAAGTTAAACAAATATGGGTCCACCTACAAATTTACTTTCCTAACATTAACAATCAACCATTTAATACCCTTGAAGATTAAGTCCCTCAACTTCATAGAAACTTTCCAAAAAAGGTATCATTAGGTTATAACTTCCTCCATTAAAATTTTGTCTTATTTACTGGACTTTAGATAATTGTACCTTATCATATTGGTCTATATGTAGTCTTTCTTCATTATCATCCAACCCTACTTGGATATGAGGGTTATGTTAATACTTTTGATTGTTATTAGACCCAACCCTCCCATACCATTTGGCATGCACACCTTGTTTCATGACATCAATGAAAGCCTATTATTTTATTTACTACCCAACCATAGGAACCTTATTTGAATTTGATTGATTATATTAGCATATTAATGACTAATTAAAATTTTCCAACTTGAGATAGAAGGCATCCCTTACATCCTTCCAAATTATTTTGGAGTTTATCCAATAATGGGTTATAGCACTTAGCTTCAAAAATACTACCACAAAGTGGAAATCCAAAGTAAGATGAGGGAAAATCATGAATTTGACATTTTAGGATTTTGGAGATCATAATTTGTGGCTTGAATGGAGTGTTGATAAAGAACATTAAGATTTATTAGGAATTCAAATCCTAATTTGATACCTTCTCATAGTCTTAAAAAAATACCTTGATGGGCTTGGCCTTTCCTACCAAGGCTTCACACTACACTAGGGTGTCATACACAAACTATTAATTGGTAAGGGGATCCATCCAAGGGCCACTATAAGGCCTCTAATAAAATTGACCTTTCTAAATTCCAATAGTTACCCATCTATATCTTCATCTATGATGATAAAAATATATGGGGATAGGGGGTCTCCTTTCTTAAGGTCCATTTCATTAGATAAAAAGTTTTTAGGAGAGACATCGGCTAGCACTGAGTATTTGGGTTTTGATACACGTTCTTTAATGATTCTTCTAATCTTTTGGTTGAACTAAACTTCTTAAGGATATTATCCATGAATCACCATGAAACTCTTTCGTAAGCCCCAAAAAAAATTCCCACTTTGTTTGAGTATTCAATATAACTCTTCATGGACCAAGATGACATATTTAATGATCTACCTTCTAAAAATAAATGATCCTTGTTTTCCTAATATGATTTTGGGTAATTTGGGTCACACTATTGTGACCATAGTTTTGGTAAAAATCTTTTAAAAAGTATTACATAAATTATTAGGTCTAAATTCCTTCAAATCTTTGGATCAGAACCATCATAGTGTTGTTAAGATCTTTGAGGATATATCTCACTCTAAAAATTTATTAACTATTGTCATCACCTTGTTTTACACTATCTCCTAAAAGTGAAAGAAAATTAGGGTAAATCCATCCATTCCTAGGGATTTTTATCCTTCCATGGAGAGGGTTTTTTAATAATCCCATTATTGTCCATATGATTTGTCACATTATAAAATAAATCCATAAACTCTTCCTCTTTTCTAGTGCAGAGATTGGGAGTAAAAATTTGAACCATTTGAAGTAGGCTACATTTTCTTAAATTACCTCTATTTTTTTCTCATAGTTCCATCTTTTCTAATTATTTTCTTTATACTAATAGCACTAATGATTTTTTGGCTAAGAGGTGGAATAACTTAGTGTTTATATCCCCTTCATTGATCTAAATAATTATTGAATTTTATCTCCAATAGATTTTTTTTTTAAAGACATCCCTCCCATTATTTTATTTTATTTCTTCTACTTTACATGAATGGGGCCCCTTTTAATATTTCAAAGTATTTGTATCTTGGCATGGTTTACATAGTATTTTTGTTTCCTAAATTGGGACATCACCCACCTATAAAGATAATGGGTCCTTTCATGGTTAATTATGCTTTATTAATTAACCCTACTAATGATAAATCTTGAATGATGAAGTGTAGGTTTCATGAAGGAAGGAAGGGTTCCAGACTAAGAAACTTGAGGGGTTCAAATATAAATCTTCACAGGGAAATTTAGTAGGAATTTGTCCTTTCAAAAGTCCTTAAGTTTAAAATCATACCTAAAGTACCTTTATGATCTTCCTCTTCTAAATCCCCCTACATTCATTAAAAATGATGTTCTTAAGTATTCATGTTTGTTTAGCATTAGTAATGCCTTGAGGACCCTAAAATATTTAGCTTGAATCCACATGTCAAGATATAATGTTATGTTTTGGATTAGATGCAGATCCATGGTTAGTGTTAACCAAAAAGTCTAATCCAATCAAAAAAGATCCTCTTATGACAAACTACATGTTAAACACCACCCATTATAAAAGTTTTTGTGGTAATTGTTTTGATGACCGTGCTCCTATCATTTGACATTAATGAGGATGTATTTGATGTTAGTGAGGCCTTCAAAATAAGCCTCATCCAAAATTTTATCTTTATTCCAAAATGGGGCCTTCTACACATTAAAACTTAGGCTTATCTCATTAAAAATGAGGTCATAGTGTTATTTTAATACTATTAACATAATAATTAATCCCATAACCTAATCCTATGTACATTGTAAATTGACTTAATGGTCATGCTTCTTGTAGGATTTGATGGCCTGCATTCATTCAGGGATCCTAATCTGATGGTATGATATCAAAAGGATTGCCAAAGGTTGGACCAATTGGAAATGACCTTGCAGATTACAATCAATGGTTTACACTTCATCAATGGACTTGAACTAATGGCCTATGTTAGGCCCAAAGTCTTGAGAGCATCAATAATATGATACATGGCATGTTACCATTTAGCTAAAATAACCTCATGATCTTAAAGTTGATTGTCACACACTTGTCATTTGGTATTCATAAGGATGTCTTTGATTTTAGCAATAATGTCAAATTTAAACACAACTAATGTATCAAATAATCAACTTTGACCTCTCCAATCATGATCAATAGCTCTCACTCAATCGCTAATTGTAATCTAATGGTACAAAGTGGAGATAGAGTGTTTAATTCAAGACTTTAGAGCCTGATGACTTTACACCTAGATAAGTTGTATCTAATCATTTTTTAATAAATCTAGAGAATGCCACTTAGTGTAACTTGGTCATCTAGGACTTGAAAACCCAATTAAAGTGGACCTTTAGGATCTTAATCAATATCACATGTTCATCCTTGGATCTAATTCAACAAAGTGAAATGAAAGGGCTTTATTTAAAAATAAACAACTAGTCTACAAGAAAACTCCCATATAATGCCAAAGAAACACAGTTAAGGAGGTCCATGTAAGTACCATGTAAGCACTAAAATATAATCTCAAGATATGGTGCACTTGAAAATACAAGATTTACTTAAGTGAAACTATTCATAAGATCTAAAACATGAATACATTTATGAATTCCATCACCTTCACCATCAAAGCATCAAAATCCCTACTAGAATAGCTTAAAGCCTATAAACATGACTAATTGAAGACCTAAATACATTAATCAAGCTCAAATTATCATCTTGAGTATCAAGGCTAGTCATATTCTAAGGAAATTAAGATCATGGCATTGGTAGGGCAACAATGGATTGACCAATACAATGAAGAATTGGTCTAAGATTTTCTTTTCCATTGAAGAGTTTCAACCTCTATCATCTAGTGAACAAAGTGTGGCAGTCACTAAAAGGAAGTTTGATGACTTGGTTATAGTCTAAATGATAGTTCTTCATCAAGTTACTGCTAGGCCAAAGGTGCTACCCTATATTGACATCTTAGCACCTTTATTTATAGATTGTAAGAAAGATAATGACTAGATTATTGATGAATAAAATTCAAGGAGGATTGCTTATGTTTCCCTAGTAGCCTTTGAAGGCTATTATAAACTCAAAAAATCCCATATTGACCTCTCCTCCATAAAAGAGTGGACTACTCAACATAATCTGGATGTCATCATGAGAACATGGTTAATCTAAGGGGCTTATGTAGCTAGAAATCATGATGGTAGGATCCTCATTATATAATTTAGAGGGGGTATAAGGATCATTATGTCCTTGATAAATAGATCCTCCAAAAGAGCCACCTCCACCTATGTTGATCGTATGTGGGTTTCCTATGTATACTTCATGATAGAATAAAAAATGACTCCACCTATTAAGGAGCTAATTAGTATCCACTTAGGAAGGAAATTTTATGGAATTAATAAGAAGACACTTCAAAATTTCACCATGATGTCCTATCTAATAGACTCATTGATAACATCCACCCATATTCCTGGTGTTAAGAATTGGTCCTCCCATAGTAGAATCACCATCTCTAATCATTAATCCAAGGTTTATATCTTCAAGTATGGGGATCATATGCAATTCATCTATGAATACATATATCCCATATTTTTATAGAGCATCACAAGATATCCCATGCCTAGGATACACCCTCTCATCAAATGATATGTTGATCTCATGAGAGACATTTGGTTTTATCTAGACTATACTATCCTCAAGATTAAGGATAATATGACCCAACCATTTAGGTTTCCTATTTATGTTCACCTTAAGTTAGCTAAACAAAAAATCATATACCAAATTTCCCATGGATTTGATAACACTTACAGAGATAAATGGAAGGGCATGTTACATCCCTTGCCATTTTTGATTGGGAGAACCTTGATCAGAGACTTGAAGTAATTAGACATCATGTCTAGACATAGGGATGCTTTCTACTTTAAAAAGGATGACTAAAAGGAATGGGATCCAAATAAAAAATTCATCCCTCATTTGTAATCAAAGAAAATAAACAAGGTGACTTACAAACACATGGTTGTTCCTTATGACAATTTCTATACTAAAGTGGTAAAATTTGAGGAGGTGCTTTCTAGATGCAAACAACATGGTTTCAAGATTTAGCATAGATTGATAAGGGAGGAGAAACTAGCTGGGGAGAGATGGAAAATGAACCCACTACAGTATCATTTATTTCCCTCTAATTCTAATATACATCTAGAACAACCATAATAACTAATACTCCAAACATAAAAAGTAGGTGAAAAAGGACTAATAGATAGCCCAAGTGAAGGCCCTTCATCATCAACCCAACCTCCAATACCATCTTCCCATATAGATCACATTTATATGGTTACCTTGGAACCATATGAGATGGTGGATTATTTCTTCAAGGAACTTGTATAAGCCTATGGATTTAACCAAGAGGTTGAGGAAGCCACAGCTGAGGTAGCTAAAATTAAAGGATCCCAAAGAGTTGGGGAAGAAAATGGGAAAGAAGTGTCATTGTACTTGGTCCCTATCACTCATAAGAAGAGAGAAGATAAGATGGCCCCTGTTCTTAGGTCCTCTAAAAGACCAAAGGTAACATACACCCACCCCATTAGTGAAGTGAACCTATTCAGTGATGAATTCCCAATACAAGGACTTGTTATCCCAGACTGGTTCATACATGGGAAATTCTAATATATCTCATCCCACTCTTATTCATGGGAAATAAACAACACTTAAGCATGAAAAATGATGATAAAATAAAACTATAGATCAAGGAGTTCATGAAGAAGGGATAATTATTAAGGACTCTAAGAAAGTGGTAGGAGGATGAAGGATAAAGAAGCATCAAGTGGAAATAGGATTGAAACCCTAGAATTATCCAAACTCTTTGAACCATTATCCACTATCATATATAACCCATATATAGTAGGGTTAGAAAGGGTGACAACTAATAAAGATACTATTTCCACTAAATAATTCACTTTTCAAAAAGTGTAACCTTTTGTTGGACTAACTCCTATCTAAGGGTACATAGTAGAGGAGTATCCCATCCATCAAGAGGATGTGGCTAGTTTAGTGGTGTCATAATCAAGAATGACCTTGGCTATAATCCAAGGAATGAAATAAAGGATCACCAACTTGGAGAAGGCAAAGCAATATTTGGAAGCCCAAGTCCTACTTTCAGTCCTTGATGATATAGTAACATAGATAAATAAGTCCTTCTTGGATATTTTTGAAGGGTTGAGGGCCCTAAAATCTACATAAATTATCTTTTCCCATAAAATTTTAGAGGCATAGACATTAATCACTAAATGGTAAAATCATAAGGATCAAGCAGTTGATTGATTAATGTCCATAACACCAAGCAAGTCCAAGGCATCATGATCATCAAATTGAAACACTTGTATTCCCTCATAGGAGTCATTGAAGATAATATATTAGACCTGAGTAACTAGTGTGATAATTTCAATATCCTTTTAGAGGAGGATAAAGGATTGATTTCAAGGATGGAATATCTCTTGAAGGACCTATTGGGAAGACCATCTAAGATCAATGCCACAAGCCTGATGGAAGACGAGGAGTTTAGATAATGGGTTAATCTACCCATACATGGAATTTAAGACAACCAAGGCTAGGATACTAACTAAAATAATAAGGTCCTTGGTATCATAATCACATTTGGAAGTTATATTTCAAAATTCAAATGCATTCAAGAACTCAAGGCCAAGGATGATAAAGATTTTGACACACTGACAAGTCAAGAAGAGGATTATTTGATGAATCCTACTATATATTTTGAGCTCATCAATGAAAATAAACTAAGGAAAATAACATACTTAGAAAGTGACTTAAATTTCCCACCAATGTATCATAAAATAATATTCTTTTGTAAAATATATGCTAGTCTATTAGCATACCTTTATCCTTTGTCAAAATTAGCATGAAATCCTTTGGAATTGTATCTTTATATTAAGGAAAACTTTCCTTAGCTTGAATGTGGATATTTTGAGAGAGTTAATTGGTAAACCACATATGATTACTATAAATAGTCAACAATTACCATTTTGTAAGAGAGGGTTTCTGAGCAATTGTATACTGAGAGCCTTTAATACAACTAAAGAATTCTAAAAGGATTGTCTGAATAGTTTGTTAAAGCTAAAGCTATCTCTCAATTTCATGTGAATATCTTATATGTGAATTATTTTTTTATTTTGAACTATATTTTTGATTACAAGGTTTCTAATTTATACTACATTAAATTAGCTAAAAGGTCTTGGGTTTACTTCACTATATTTTGCTCTAGATTTGAATGTGCTTATGTTATTCATGTTGTAGTAGTAAAACATTTAAAGTAAATATTTTTCTCACTTTTAATATTCATAATTACTTTTCATCTTTCCTTATTTATTGTTGAAACTTGTGTTTAAACTATATTTCATCATAAATTGGTTCACACATGTTTAAATTAATAAGGAATTTTGTCATAATGTCTGAGATAGAAGCCTGTAATTACATTTTATTTTCTTCATTACCCTCATTTTTATTTATTTTTATCAAGACTCATTTTATTTTAAGAATATTTTTTAAATAAACATTTAGATTAGGTTGTAGATTAGGAAACATCACAAAGTTACAAATACAGGACCTTGGTAGCTCCCAACCACCAAATCAAACAAATATTATGGACAACTCTCATACTCTTATTTTATTTCACCACATACATCCCAAAATTATCAAAAAACACAAATCATGACTTGGATTTTCATAACCCTAAAATGAGAAGTGTTCATCAACACTAAGATAACTTGTGAGGCAATTAGAAGCATCAACAAGAGGAGTTATGTTGGTGCTATAAGGAGGGCCTATTTGATCAATTATGATGAATCTTGTGTTAAATTTGAAGGAGTCTTGACATTTATAAGTGATTCATCACTCTTAAATAAAATATCCTTGGTCTTTAAGTGGTTTCTCACCTATCTTTGTGCTTTTTAAGGAAAAAAACATAAGTTTTTTAGAAAGAATGGTTAAATTCTAGTCAAGACAACTTTTGGTTTTTAGAACTCATAGTATTTGATTTTAGGATGGCATATTATTGTTAAAGGGAGATGATTTTTTTTGAAATCCTAATCTTAATTAGGATATAGGTTATGAAGAATGGTCATATTTACATAATTTAGTACATCTTTGAATTTACCTAGTCAAAGATCAATGTCCTTTGTATAGTTTTCAGAAAATCTTTACAAAATAAGCTTAGTGTGTAAGTTGATTATTTTTCCTTATGTGATCTGACTTGACTCATCATATTTAAAAAGGATCCTTATTATTTTAAACTAGAATTGCAAAAGGTTAGGACCATATCACATTCAGAGACTAGAGAATCATTACTCTAACTAAAATCCCATAGAAGAGCTAAGAAAGACAAAGGAATGCATAGGCATTCCAAGTATTTACCATATTCACCATTGAAAGGAGTTCCGATGTTCAATATTCATCCAAATATGGAATGGCTTGGAAGTTCCCCCATCAATATACTAGGTATGATTCATGACTTACCACATAATCATGAAAAGTATTTTCCAATATTTACTCCAATTGGTGTTGCAACTATAGAAGAACATGTTAAAGCTTTTAAGGCTTCCTTAAAATTGTTAAACATTATTCATGAAGATTTAGCATGTATTATTTTCCCATTTACACTCAAATATGTTACATATGAATGGTTCTTTAATTTACTTGATAATTGCATTACCTCATGGAATAATATTGACAATATTTTTATTGATCAATTTTGAAATATCATAAGCCGCTATGTCATCTATCACCAATTTACAACCATTAAGAGGGATGAAAGTAACCAATTAGATCCTTTAATGCTAGGTTCCAAAATATGTTTAGTCAGATGATGGATCCCTACAAACCTAATGAGGCTTTAGCTTTAGAGGTCTAAAAAGATGTTGTTGATCCTATGACTTTTTTTTTTCTTAAAAGGGCTATCCCAATTATCAACACATTGGCCCAAGCTTATTCTGAAGTAGTGTTTATTAGTGATCAAATATAGCCTCAAGGATATATGGCTTATTATATCCCAAATATTAATCCTTAGATGCCTGCATTAAAATTATTCCCAAATAATAACCAAAATACTCTAGTCAAACCAACTCCCTACTTTGAATATATTACCCACTGACCATGCTACCCATAATCAAAACCTAGGTTCCTTGAGTCATTAAGCTACTAATGGATCTCATATCAATGACCAGAAGGCTTTAGTACTTGTAAATGGTATTCAAAATATCCAAGGTCAAAATTTTGAGACTTTAAAGAACAAGAATGAATATATATTAAAGACAGTCCAAAAAATCAACACATATTTCTTGTAATTTCAAAAATAAGTTAGTAATGCTAATGACAACTCTAGAAGAAAATTTAATTTATAAAAGTTCAACTAACCTAGGAATAGATTTTAGAATGATAGTTTATACAATAATAAAGATAATGATCTTTCCTCTAGAAAAAATACCATGGATATCAATCTCACTAATATTTCAAGGCATTTGAGGCTTTTCAAGAGGAACTTGATACATTTGAGGTAGTCCCAAATAAATATGTTATTACAACTTCTTATAGATCTAAAACATTTGACCAAGTGCACATGGTGGAGACATTTCAATTCCCTTTCCAAGAGGATAATGAGCCTGAGAATATTCTTGAAGAGATTTAAGCACTCCAATAATTATTGAAGATGTACCCTCTCAGGAATATGGAATAAAAGTAGCCATTAACTACTTCCACTCCCCCTAATAATTATGGGACTCCTCTAGATATTACTATCATTAATAGAGCTATTGAATAACTTGCTTCTATTTTCATTAATGTCATGCCCAATTATGGTTCCCCTAACATTAGCATTGAGTTAGTACCATGCTCCTCAATCCCTAACAATATACACCACTTTAAATTTTTCAACGATGTTCAAAAAATTATGGATTTCTTGACTAATACTGGAGCCTTTGAAACTCACATCATTGATGACACTAATTAAATTTATCCTAAAAGGGAACTTAATGGTAAAATCATCCAACTAACAATAAGATACCTAAAGGTATGATTTCATTAGAAATACTATTTGATAATGATAAAATTATGGACACACTTATGGTTCCTAAAGTAAATGGAAAGGACTATGAAGTGGTAGATCTTGTTTCACATGATCAAACCCAATAAATGAATATAGGAAAGGTTTGCACTAAAATGGAAAATAAAAAATCAAGATAGATACTTAAAAAATATAAGGACATCATTTCTTGGTCCTATGAATATCTAAAAATATTTGACCCAAGGGTTATTACTCATACTATCCCCCTCAAATAAAATTATAAACCCTTTAGATATAAGTAAATACCTATCAATCCTATCTTAAGGTGCATGATATTTAGGGAATTCAAGAAATTTCTAGATGAAAGGATTGTGTTTCCTATTAGGCATTCCACTTAAGTTGTAAACTTGGTCCCAATTAGAAAATATAATGGGGAAATAAGATTATGAATAGACTTTAACAATCTAAATAGAGCATCTAAAAAGGATAATTACCCCTTGCCTTCTCTTAAGCAAGTCATCCAAGTTTTTTCAAGATCTACCATGATGTCCTTTTTATATGGATTTTATATATATGATCAAGTGCTTATTACTCTAGAAGATAGGATGAAAATAACTTTCACTACTAAATGGGGAAGATATGCTTATAAAAGAATGTCATTTAGATTAATTAATGCAAGAACCACCTTTTAAAGGGATATATACCATGATTTCCAAGGTATAGTTGGAAATATAATCATAATTTACATGGATGACCTTAAATTTTTCTCCAAGAATAGGGATGAACACTTTATACACTTGTAGCAAGTGTTTAAAAGATGTAGGACGTACAGAATATCCCTTAACCCTAAGAAAAGTATCTTCTATGTCACTAAAGGAAAATTACTAGGTCATTTCATTACTAAAGATGGAATTTATATATATCTTGAGAGAGGGGAAGCCATCTCCAAAATTGAGCTACCCAATAGCCAAAAAGAGCTGAAAGCATTCTTTGGTAAAATCAACTTCATGAAGAAGTTCATCTTAGTCTTTGTTAAACTTTTGAAACCTCTAGATGATATGCTTAAGAAATATGCTTAATTTTTTTGGAATTAAAAATCAAAAAAATCCTTTGATAACATAAAATAAGCAATCAGTCAAGCCTCTATATTAATAAGTCTTGACTTTTCAAAAGACTTTTACTTATATTCATTTACTTCTGACCACACCATGGCTATTATCTTCACTCAAAAGGTTGATGGGTATGACCATCCTAGCATAGGTAAACTATTCCATGATAGATAAGTAATCCTATGCATTGGTAAAGGTATTAAAAACGTTTTGACACTACATCTTTAGAAACAAGGTACACACTATCTTACCTAACCCAACCACAAAGCTTATGTTGATCCAGAAAGAACTTAATGAATGAAATGGAAAGTGGATGTTAGTCCTATAGGAGTATGATATTGAAATGAATATTTCCAAACTATTGAAATGTTAGGTATTAGTCTAGATGATAGCTAATACCAATCCTAAACTCCATATCATGCAAGTTAAGTAGCAAAAATTCTAGCCTAATGAATGGTATGACTCCCTCATCTACTTCATTATCAATGTTAATTACCCTCCAAGATTCACCAGAGAGTAGAAGAGATCATTGATACTCAAAATAACTCACTACCTCATCAAAAATGGAGTCTTGTATAGAAATAACTTTGAAATAATCTACTTAAGATGCATGTCCAAAGAATAAGCTTCTCAAATCATGTCTACTTTTCATGAAAAACTAGGTAGTGGACATCCTTCAAGGAGAAAAATAACTCACAAAATTAATAGGGCTAGGTACTATTGGCCTAACATATTCAAGGATTCTCATAAACATGTGAGAGAATTTAATTCCTACTAATTATTTAACACAAGAATAAAAATCAGCCATTCCTTTACAACCTGTGAGAATAGACAAACCTTTTGCATAGTGGGGATTCGATTTTATGGGGGTGATCAACCCTAATTATTCCAATGATCACAAATATGTCTTAACTGCTACTGATTATTTCACAAGGTGGACTAAATCCATAACCACCTAATAATGTAGGACATAAGAAGTGATCAATTTCTTGGAAGAAAATATTTGCACTAGATTTGGAACCCTAGTTTCCTTAGTTTATGACAATGGGTCTGCATTCATCTCAATTGAGATGAATGAATGGGCTTATGACCAAGGTATTACACTCAAGTTTTCCTCCAATCAATATCCCCAAGGGAATGGAGTCTTTGAATCCATAAAAAAGAATCTAATGAAGGCCATCAAGAAGTTAGTAGTAGATAAACCTAGAACATGGCACAAACTCCTTAAGTATGTATTATGGGCTGACATGATAAGGATTAAATATACACTCAATGCTTCACCAATTTTTTTGGTATATGGTTAGTAACCCATCTTTCCTATCACTTTAAAGCTCCCTATGTTCACATTCATGTAGGAATATATGGATAAAATCCAAAAACTCACTAATTCTAGGCTATTGGACATCATTCAAATGGAAGATGCTAGAGAAAAGGTAGTTACAAATTTTAGTAGACACCAAAAAACCATGAAAATATGGTTTGACAAGAGATATAAAGTGAAAGTATTTAGACAAGGAGATCTAGTCATTTGTTGGGACAAGGCATCAAAGCCTAACTATAAACATGGTAAATTCACCCCCTTGTGGATTGGCCCATACCAAATTGTTGAAATTCTAGGCAATAACACCTTCAAGTTAAAGAATCTCTAGGGAGCCAAGTTCACATTTCCCACCAATAGGAAAAATATCTCAAGCATTACTTTACTACTACTCCATTATGGGTCTTCATGGATTAACATATTTAATATTGCTTAGAGTTAGAATGGGTAGGATAGTTTATTTTCTTGCTTCATTTTCCTTCTTGGTTTGTATATATTTATTTGCTTATGTTTCTTTGTTTCTTATTTTTTGTTTGTGTTTTTTCTTTTCTACTTGGATGTGCCCCTTTGCTTAAATAAAGTCTCTTAGATTATCCTAACACAAAATTGCACAAAATTTACGTACCTCAAGTGGGGGGCATGAGTTTTTCACAATGGGACCTGAGGCTATAATATAGCTTTGTGTTACAATATAGAGACTTTCAAAAGACACATGAAAATTAGTTACCCCCCAAGAATCCAAAAAACTACATAATACCAAAGCTCTGATTAAAATAATAATCATATATTTGGAAGGGGAATTCAAAAGTTAAGGCATATGCATGCTTGCACTTAAAACATATCCTTGTTTTAGATTAAGGTTTAAACTAAAGTATATTATCCTAAGGCTAAAACAATTGACCAAATCCTTAAACCTAGCTATCTTTGCTCCCAGCCTTTGTAATAAAAAAAGAGAGAGACTTAATGATAAATCAAAAGAAGTAAAGTCAGAGGTGAGTCAAGCAATATTCACTAGGGATATGGATGCCTAAATGGTATTTTAGCAAGGCCATGAGTGGAGCCAAAGGTATCTCTATCAGGGCTATGGTTGCTTAGTTAGTAGTAGTGCAATGCCAAAGCCTCCCCTAAATTAAGAGTAGTTGTTTTTAAGAGAATATCTAAAGGTGATCAAGGTTAAATGTAATGGTCAAAAGTATATGAACCTAGATATTGTTCCCTAATAGTCTCATGCCAAAAAATAAGTGGAATCAAGTCACACACACAACATGCTTAGGATCTAACATGAGGATTTGAATTCTACTTATATGAAGCTTGTTTCATCCTTGAATTGACCTAAGTAATTATATAAGGGTCAAAGGAGGAAAAGGACTTATATGTTCATTTAAAATAGAGTTTATATATTTTAACATATTGTTATATTTACCTTGTGAGTCACCATTGTTGTTGGTACCAACATCCCCCCATTCTCTTGTTTTATTTCTTATGCTTTGCATGAATGGGGCCCTTGTTAATATTCAAAGTATTCATATCTTGGCATGGTTTACATGGTATTTTTATTTCTTTAATTGGTACATCACCCACATATAAAGAGAATGGGTCCTTGCCTATTTAAATATTCTTTATTAACTAACCCTACTGATGATAAATCTCAAATGATAAGTGCAAGTTTCATGAAGGAAGGGTTCCAGAACAAGAAACCCTAGGGGTTCAAATTTAAATATTTGTGGGGAAATTTAGCAAGAATTTTTCCTCTAAAAAGACCTTAAGTTTAAAATAATTCCTAATGTCCCTTTATGATCTTCCCCTTTTAAATCCCCCTAATTTTTTTAAAAATTTTATTCCTAAGCCTTCATGTTTGTTCAACATGAGTAATGCTTCAAAGACCTAAAAAGATTTAGTTTGAAACCACGTGTCAAGCTATAATGTTATATCTCAACGTAGATTTAGATCAACAATTAGCGTTCACCTAGAAGTCTAATATAATGGTTTGAGATCCTCCTATGACAAACTAGATGATAAATACCACTAATTACAAAAGTTTCTATGGTTTGAATTTAGCGAGGCCTTCAAAATAAGCCTCATCCAAAATATTATCTTTATTCCAAGAGGGGACCTTATAATCATTAAAACATAGGCTTATCTCATTAAAACTTAGGTCATAGTGTTTTTCAGATACTATTAACATAATAATTAATCATATAGCCTAAGCCTATATACATTTTGAATTGACTTAATATTCATGCATCTTACAAAAACTAATGGCCCATGTTCATCCTAAGATCCTAATCTAATGGTGTGATATTAGAAGGCTTGATAAAGGTTAGATCAATAAAAAATGACCTCACAAATCACAATCAATGGTTCATGCTTCATCACTGAGCCTAATCTAATGGCTCACATTAACACTAAATTCCTGAGAGCATTGAAAATATGATGCATGGAAAGATATCATTTGGCTAAAATAACCTCAAAAT
The DNA here is from genome assembly GCA_037957365.1 of Torreya grandis. NCBI lineage: Eukaryota > Viridiplantae > Streptophyta > Pinopsida > Cupressales > Taxaceae > Torreya > Torreya grandis. The sequence continues at coordinate 502,021 of JARHVA010005832.1, read as the reverse complement.
ATTAAAGTTGACACTCATGCTCCCATAATTTGACATTCATGAGGACATCTTTGACATTAATGAGAACATCAAATTTAAAGAAATTCAACTTATCAACCAATCAACTTCAACCTTGCCAATCATGATCAACAACACTCACTCGATTGTTGATCCTAATCTAACAACATGAAGAAAAGGTAGAATTTTTAACTCAAGACTTGATAGCTCAATAACTTTACACCTAGATAAGCCACATCTAATCATTTCTTAAGAAATCTAGATTGTGCCACTTGGCATCACTCGATCATCCATGACTCAAACACCCAATCAAAGTAAACCTCTAGGATATAAAAAATGTCTCATGTTCATCCTTAGATATAATCCAATAGATTGAAATGAAATGGATTTATTAAAAAATAAATGGCTAGTCCAAAGGAAAACTCTCAAAAAATTACAAGGAAACATGTTTAAGGAGGTCCACATAAGCACCATATAAGGACTAAATGATAATATCAAGATATGGCACATCCAAAAAGACAAGATTTGCATAAGTGTCACTATTCATAAGATCTAAGGCATAAATACATTTATGGAATCCATAAACTTCAATATTAAAGCCTCAAAATTCCTATTATAATAGCTTAAAGCCCTAAAACTTGACTAACAAAAAACCTAACTACATTAAACAAACTCAAATTATCATCTTGAGTATCAAGGCTACTCATATCCAAGGCAATTAAGATCATGGAAGTGGTAAGGAAATATTGTAAGGAAGAGAAAGACTTGTATTTGTTTATAGACCATGAAGGGAGATGCTTTAGGGACACCAAATTAGACATAGGGGCATTGGGCAATAGAATGAAGAATTGGTCTAATATTTTCTTTGACATTGAACAGTTGAAACCTCTATCATATAGTGAATAAAGGGTGGCAGTAACCAAAAGGAAGTTTGATGACGTTGTTATAGTCCAAATGATAGGTCTTCATTAATTTATTACCAAACTAAAGGTTCTACCCTAAATTGACATCTTAGCACCCTTGTTTATGGATTATAAGATTGATAATGATTGGATTATTGATGAAGGAAAATCAAGGAGGATTATTTATGTTGCCCTAATAGTCTTCAAAGGCTACTGTATACTTACTAAATCCCATATTGACCTCCCCTCCATAAAAGAGTGAACTACTCAACATAATCTAGATGTCATCTTGAGACCATGGTTAATCCAAGGGGCTCATGTGGATAAAAATCATGATGGTAGAATCCCCATTATCTAATTCAAATAGGGTATAAGGATCATTATGACCTTGTTGAATAGAGCCTCCAAATCATCCACCACCACCTATGTTGACCCTAGGTGGGTTTCCAATGTATACTTCATGATAGAAGAAAAACTAACTCCACCTATTAGGGAGCTAATTAGTATCCACTTAGGAAGACATTTTAACATTTCACCATGATGTCCTATCTACTAGACTCATTGATGGAATCCACCCATATTCTTGGTGTTAAGAATTGGTCCTCCCACAATAGAATCACCATCTCCCATCATTACTCTAAGATTTATATCTTCAAGTATGGGGATCATATGTAATTCATATATGACTACATATATCCCATATTATTCTAGAGTATCATAGGATATCCCATGCCCAAGATACACCCTCTCATAAAATGATATGTTGATTTCATGGGAGACATTTGGTTTTATCCAGACTGCACTATCCTCAAGATTGAGAGTACCATGACCCAACCATTTAGGTTACCTATTTACATTCCCATTAATTTAGATAAATAATAAATTGTGTACTAAATTTCCCATGGAGTTGATAAAACCTATACAGAGAAGAGTAAGGGCATGCTACATCCCTTCTCATATTTGATTGGGAGAATCTTGATCAGAGATTAGAAGCAATTGGACATCATGTCTAGACATAGGGATGCTTTTTGCTTTCAAAAGGATGACTTAAATGAATGGGATCTAAAAAATAAAGGTGTCCCTCATTTATAATAAAATTAACTAACCAAGGTGACTTATTAACACATGGTTGGTATTTATGACCATTTCTATACTAAAGTGACAAACTTTGAGGACAACCTTGCTAGATGTAGACATCATAGTTTAAGGCTTGAGCACTGATTGAAAAGGGAGGAGAAAATATTTAGGGAGAGATGGTAAATGAAACCAATATAGTATAATTTATTTCCCTCCACTTCAAATTCACCTTTGGAAAATCCACTATATCCAATACTCTAAATCCAAGAATCAAGTGAAAAATGACTAGAAGATAGGCTATGTGAAGGCCCTTCATCATTAACCTAGCCTCCAAGACCATCTTCCCCTTAGATAAAATTGATATGGTTGCCTTAGAACCATATGAGATGGTGGATGAGTTAATTAAGGAAATTTTAGAATCCTATGGATCTAATCAAGAGGTTGAGGAAGCCACAGTTGATGTGGCTTAAATTGAAGGATCCCAAATAGTTGGGTAAGAAAAAGGGAAAGAAGTTGCATTGGACTTTTTCCCTATCACTTAGAAGAAGAGATAAATTGAGATGGCCCTTGTTCTTAGGTCCTCCAAAAGAAAAAATGTAACATGGACCCACCCCACTAGTGAAGTGAACCTATTTAGTGATGAATTCTTGATACATGAACCTGTTATCCTAGACTACTTCATATATGGGAAATTTCAAAATATCCCATCCCACTCTCATTCATGGGAAATCACCAACACTTTAGGTGTGGACAACCATGATAATATCGGTAGGAGGATGAATGATCAAGGAACATCAAGTGTAAATGGGATTGAAACCCTAGAAGCAACCAAACTCTCTAAAATAGTAACCACTATCATGTATAACAAGGATACATAAGGGTTAAAGAGGGTGACAACTAAGAAAGCTACCATTGGTAGTGAAAAAATCCATTTTCAAAAGGCATAACATTTTTTTGGCTTAACTCCTATCCAAGGGTAGGCAGTAGAGGAGCATCACATCCATCAGGAAGATGTCATTAATTTATTGATGGTAAAATCAATAATTACCTTGGCTATAATCTAAGGAATGAAATAAAGGATCATCAATTTAGAGAAGGATAACTAGGATTTGGAAGCCCATGTCCTACTTTTAGTCCCTAAAGATATAGTAACATTGATAAATAAGTCTTTCTTGAAGATTTTTGAAGGGTTCAGGCCCTAAAATATAGATCAATTATCTTGGCCCATAAAATTTGGAAGGCACATACATTAATCACTTAGTGGTAAAATTCTAAGGATCAAGTAGCTGAATTGATTAATGTCCACAATGCCAAGTAAGTTCAAGGCATCAAGATCATCAATTTGAAACACTTACATGCCCTCCTAGGAGTCATTGAATACAAGATACTAAAATTGAGTAACTGGTGTGACAATGTCAACAACATTTTGGAGGAGGAAAAAGGATTGATGGCAAAGATGGAGGATGTATTAAAGGACTTATTGGGAAGACCATCTAGGACCAAGGCCATAGGACTGATGGAAGATGAAGACTTTAGACAAAGGCTTAATCTACACATCTAGAGAATTAAAGAAAACCAAGGCTAGGATACCACGGACAATCAAAAGGTCCTTGGTATCATCATCACATTCAGAAGGAAAATTATAGAAGCCTAATAAACCTAGTAGCTCAAGGCCAATGATAAAAATAATTTGACACAATGACAAGTCAAGAAGAGGATTATTTGATTAAGCTTGTCCTATATTTTGAGATCATCAATGAAAAATACACTAAGGTAAATAACATCAATAGATAGTGATGTAAAGGTCCCACCAATGTAACATAAAATAATATTCTTTTGTAAATTATATGTTATTTTGTTAGTATACATTTATTCTTTGTCGAAATTAACATGAAAGCCTTTGGAATTGTGTATTTATATTAAGGATAGTTATCCTTAGCTTGCATGTGGATATTTTGAGAGAGTTAACTAGTAAAACACCTATGCTTCTTCTAAATAGGCAAGGGTTACCATTTTTTAAGAAAGAGTTTTTGAGCAATTGTGTACCAAGAGTCTTTAATAAAACTAAACAATTCTGAAAGGATTGTATAAATAGTGTGTTAAAGCTAATGTTATCTCTCAATTTCATGTGAATATCTTAGATGTGAATTTTTCTTTGGTTTTTTAAACTATATTTTCTATCATAGGGCTGTTAATTTATACTACATTAAATTAGCTAAAATGTCTTGGGTTTACTTCACTATATTTTGCTTTAAATTTAAATGTGATTATGTTATTCATGTTGCAGTAGCAAAAATTTTAAAGTAAATTTGTTTCTCACTTGTGATCTTCATAATTCCCTTGGATTTTACCTGATTTATTGTGGAATATGTGTTTAAACTATATTGCATCATACATTGGTTCACACATGTTCAAATTAATAAGGAACTTTGTCATAATGTCTGAGATGGAAGCCTGCAATTATGTTTTATTTTCTACCTTACCCTCCTTTTTATTTATTTTTATCAAGACTCATTTTATTTTAAGAATCATTGTCAAATAACCATTTAACTTAGCTTGTAAATTAGGAAATATCATAAAGATACAAATACAAGACCCTGGTGGCTCCTAACCACCAAATCAAACAAATATTGTGGACAACTCTCATACTCTACTTATATTTCACCAAAAACATCCCAAAATAATCATAAACCACAACTCATGCCTTGGATTTTCACAACTCTAAAATGAAAAGTGTTTATAAACACTAAGAGCACTTGTGAGGTAATTAAAAGCATCAACATGTTTCTACCTTGGCATCTAGACTATGAAAGAGGTTGAGAAGGTCCTTTAATTTTTGGATGGGTTTCTATTTCATCCCAAGGGACTATGTTTACTCCTCAATTTTATATAGCTTAACCCTAATTTTTTTATTTTATTAAAAAATGTTTATGAAAATATCCTTGTTCCATATTTTGAGTTTTAGCTTAACAAACTTGAACTTTCAGTCTAGAATAAACATATATAATACCTAGAATTCCTACTTACACCATTAATTCATTGATTAGTTTATCTCTAGGTTTTGTAGCCAATTTTTATTTAAATTAAAGGGGATCCTTTTATTACTAAATAAATTATATTTTAGGAGCACTAGATTATGATTATATATGACACTTAGGAGGGTTGATATCCTAAAACAATTGTCCAAATTCCAATCTAAGGATAAAAGGAATAGATATGACACTTGGGAGGGTTGATATCCTAAAACAATTGTCCAAATTCCAAACACTTGGGAGGGTTGATAATGTTTCTCTCTCCCAACCTCATATTATCCTAAGTGTACTTTTATCTAGACAATTCCAAATTTAGTATGACATTATTATGTATGAAGTCATTGAGGTCCACCATGTTATCATTATACTCATAGATTCCTCATTTCTTATCTAAAGGAGATAAGGTAGTATTGTTATCCCCAACTATAATCCATTTATAACCATCACTATTTGACTTGAAATATATGAGGTTATCCCAAATAAATTTTCTATTGATCTTGGAATTAGGAATGTATAAGTTATACAAAATATATTGGGTTTTATTGAATCTCTTTTAAAACAAAAATTATATGTGATTAGGGTTGGTTAAAAACATTTCACCTTCTATTTTGTTAAGGTTATAAATATATTAAGCACGCGAGGATTTATTTACTCCAACCACAACACATTTAAAATATTAACATATACTAACTCTAGCCTTCTTTATGTTAACATCAGATAGAATAGTCTCTTTCAAGAATAAAATACTAGGATAATGGGTCTTCCTTAAGTTCCTAACTAATATTTGTTTACTGGGATTATTAATCCCTCTAACATTATATGAAATGGATTTTATGTTTTAGGATTTATGAAGGGATTAAATATTTGTAAAGTCCTTTGAGTGACTATTTCCACCTCTTTAGTTGTTTCCATGTTTCGAACTTTTTTTCCTACCAATATACCTCTTGATTTTAGTCCTTCTACCACCTCAACCTTATTGTTTCCCTCCATTAAGTTTATTAGTTACATACATTTATATTCCTTTGGGTATTTTACCCCCTCTTACTTGGATTTGTAATTTGAGCATTGGCCCACAACTGACTTTATTGTGTCTAATATTATGGAATTTTTTAAGGGTGTGGCCACCCATGTCATTTTCTATGTACTTAAAAGGGTGAAATCCTCTAAATTTGAACTTGTTTTGGTGTTTGATGAAGGTTTGGATATTTAATTTTCTGAAAGCTTTAGTTATGGGGTTGAGCCTTCTTCCTACCTCAAGGGTGAAGGATAAGTCTCTTTATCTGGCTTCTTTAGTGATGTCATCTAGGCCAACAACAATTTTTAGTCTTCATTTTTAATTCCTCCCCCTCTAATATTTTGAGCCAAGGCCATAGCTCCCAAAATTTAAGTCTTGGTTAGGAATATCCTTATTTTTAATCTCCCTTATTAGCCCAAACTAGTTTAGGTTTTTCCAGCTTTGATTTTAGCTCCTTGGGTTGGTGTTTTTCCTTGACATCTACATGGGTTGAAAAATTTTCCTTTAAGAAGTCTTACACTAATTATTCCACTTGAAAATATAATTTGGAAATCTCCCTCTTTTCCAAAGGTTCTAGGTTTACAATCTTCCTCCATTGAGTGTAACTAGGTGGTTGGCAATTTTATTTTTTGGGTAGTATTTGGTCTCATGCCCCAACATGTTACATTTATTAAATATTCCATATTATGTTTCATACTCAAAAAAATACCTCCACTTCCCATATTTTGACTTAATCACTATTAACTTTAGGAGGATTTTATTAGTTTCAAGATAAGTATTGAGGTGAGATAAAACTAGCCTTATCTTTGATCTAGTCATTAGGTCCAATCATATGGGTTTGGTAATGGATTTGGTGATCCTAAATATGACTTCCTCTTGATAGAATCTGATGAAATTCCTAGGAGTGAAATACAAAGAGGGGCTTATTCCATAGAGTTAATATTAAGATTAAAACCTAGTTTCCATGCCCTAAGGAACATGCATGATTCTCCCATGAACTAAGGAACTTCTAACTAGGTCATAACACAATATTATGAATTAGTAAAAGAAGTATGGAAAAACCTTTTTTCCATAGAGATAACATCCAACTATCATTTGGGATTCCACTTATGGTTAACTCGGTCCTATAGATTATCAATATTCAGTCTAAAACTATTTATCTTAGATAGTAGGGAATTTTTGAGGTTATATTTGACCTAGTCCATGTACAGATATAGGACATCTATGCAAAATCTTAATATGTATATTGTATTTAAACTCTTCAATCTCATTTTAAATGCACAATTGGGTATTTTTTACTTAGAGTATAAAATATATGAATGCAAAAGATCTTATAAAATAATCAACAAATGAAAGACCCATAATTTTTTAGATAAGATAATAAGCACAACCACATTAAATATTATAAAATTAGGATGAAGCTATAATGGTGAGTAGTGAAGGAGAGGAGTAGGAAAAGTTTTTGAATAGGTAGTCTAAGAGAGTAAGGGGTGATGGAAATGGGGATAGTGTTGAACACTTTGGATCTAGTCAACAACATGTGTCCAATGTTTTTGTGGGTTTTATTTTCATGAACACTGGCAAGGCATTCCAAGGAGTGGTCACGATGGCCATTCTAATTAGGTAAAATAAACAAGGTTAGACAAGGGAGTAGGCATATATTTGAGTGGGATTTTAAAAGGTAATTTTTGTTGCGCCCCAAAACTCAAAGAAAATGCTTTTAACCATAGAGAGATTCAAACAAATGAATACCTCCCTATTGCACTTTAAAATAAGGATTTTCATATTAGAGTGTCTGATACTTTGATTCAGAGAGCTTCCTCAAGAATGGAGTGTGATTTAGTGGGTAAATTTATAGGAGATCAACCCAATATTAATGATTTTTTCCATTGAGATATCAATAAGTGGAATATAAAGGGCCACATGGATATCTCAACAATGACAAATGGAATTTTCTTGATTATATTGAATAACAAGGACTATGCTCAGAGCATAGTGGGGGTCCTTGGTTCTTCAACCGATCTAGTCTTTTTATTAGGAGATGGTAGTAGGGATTTGATATAGATAAATAAGATGGTAATGTCATGACAATTTGTGTTAGACTCCTTTGATTGCCATTATAATTGTGGGAAGAATATATATTTATCAGTGTGGCCAAGACATTCATTTATCTAATTTATTTTGATGATAACACAAAGGAAATAATGATATTTGTTCATGCTCATTTATCTATTGCTACTCATGTGAATCAAGTGATTCATAATATTATTTATCTACATACCTATAAAGGGTAATGATTCTAAAAAATTCAATATGAAAACTCAACACTCTTTTTCTCTAAATGTAGAAAATTGAGCCATTTGTCAAAAGTATGTCCAATATGGGATAGAAATAAACCCCTCAGACCATCAAGAAGGATGGGCCATTATGTAAAAGTAAATACATAGGTTAAATTTCTTTCAATTATCCTAAAAAAAACATTTAGATTGAAAATAATATAGAAAAAACTAAGGCTAAGTGAGTTCAGATCAAAATTACATTGGAAAGGCTTTGTTTAGAAGGAAACGCTTTATATATTGAAAGTAAGGATATTTTAGGTTAAGAAGTAAATAAGGAGTTGGTAAATGCATAGAAACTTGATTTAGATGTAGAATGAGGAAGTTAGTCCTAATCACATTTTTTAAATCAAATACTCCTCTAAATATTGTTATACATTTCTATATTTTAGAGGAGAACTAAAAGTAGGGGATATATTTTTAGAAGGCTTCTCAAAGGATCAAACCAAGGTTGATTATGAATACAACATGATAAAACATATTAGCTCAATCTTGATTCCAATATATATATATATATATATATATATTCAAAACATAAATTTTATTACTTGCAATCTATAGCAAAAGATTCAATTTTAGGCCTCCTTTCTACATACAAATTTGATCCATCTCTAATAAATCTCAAAAATCAGTCTAATCTAAGTAAATATTTGATTTTTTCATGTAATAAAAATGGTTCCTCTAATGTAAGGAAATAAGGTGGATCCTCCCCATTATTCTCTCCTATTTTTAATATGGGGAAGGATATTGAAACTCCTTCCATGGCTATTAGATGTGGGGGTAAATATCCAACTATAACTCACCGTATGAAGGTAGGAATATTAACCAGAAAGGAGACTCTTAAAAAGATAACAAAATTTGATATTGTTGATGGTTTTCAATTGGTACTCCGTTTTAAAGGGGATAAGCCCTCTAAAAAATGAATAGCTGAAATTATTGTCATGTAACATCAAATTAATGAATAGTCCCCATAAGCAAAGAGTTTTTAGATATTTTAGATTTAGTTATAATCTTGATGTTTTGGTATAGTAGAGATGAATCTAGATGAAAAAAATTGATGATAATAAAATATGCTATGGAAGGAAGCTAGAGAAGAATGGGTGAGTTCAATCAGTGCTTATGGTGGAATTATCATGTTTTGGAGTGCTAATAAGGTTTAAGGCCAACTCTTATTAAAATATAGGTATCACTTATCCATTATTTTTAACAACATAGAGGATGATTTTATGTGGATTATCTCAAATATTTGCGCCCCTAACTCTCTTTTTGATAGAATAATTTTATGGGAACAATTTTGTATCTTTAGATATTCTTGTAAGGAGCTGCCTTGGGTGCTTACTGGAGACTTTAATACCCCATTATTTCTTGGATATAAAAATGGAGGGAATCAATTTATGATTGATAGTATGGATGATTGGGATTATTTATTAGAAAACTATATTCTTTTTGGTGTTGAACAAAGAGTTCTTCTATACACTTTGAATAATAGGTGAATGGGTGAAAATCTCATTCAAGTTAGACTTGAGAGGGTTTTTGTTTCAATGGATTAGTTATATAACAAAGGTTTTCTTCTTTATTCACTTCTTAGGTTTTGATCTACTCACAATTTGTTTTAAATCATCATTCAATCTAATGAAAAAAAGAAAGGAGCCCTATCTAGATAGAACACATGTGGTTTTGACACCTTGAGATTAAGGACATAATTTATAAGTGGTGGGACACTTTGATAGACAAATCAACCATGTTTAGATTGGTCTCAAAACTAAAATTAATCAAAAAACATATCATGGTGTGAAATAAAGAGGTGTTTGGTAATGGTTTTTCATAGAAAAAGGTTTATCTATGCTAGATGAAATAATAGCTACCCATAATTTTGATCTTCTTGATATCTCTAAAGAAAGACAACTAATTTATGACTATCATGAGGTGGATGTTTGGGAAAGAAGATTTTAGAGACATTAATATCATACTATTTAGTTTGAGGATGGAGATAATAACACCACGTTATTCCATATATATACCTTGAAACATCATGCTCACAATCAAATTAAACACAATGGAAATTCATATAGAATTATATGCTTAGATAAAAATTTCATTAAAGAGGAAAGTATTGATTTCTTTAAAAATAAATTCTAATAATCTGAGAATTAATGTTAGAATGGATAAATATTTGCTTCATGAAATACCACATCTCGTTTATCATGAAAACAACTTAACACTTGTTGAGGTAGCTTTAGTGGATGAAGTTAAATTTACAATTTTTATTATGGTCAAGGACAAGGTGCTAGGCCCAAATGGTTACTCCATTGCTTTCTTTTAGTTATTATTGGATATCATTGAGAAAGATGTGGTGTATGTTATTAATGAGTTTCTCTCTTTAATATAGATATTGAAAGATCTTAATAACACATTAATTGTTGTAATTCCTAAAAATGAGGGTCCTATGGTGTATTTGAATTTAGACCTATTAACCTTTTTAACATTATCTATACAATCATAAATTAAATTATATATTTTAAAATATAGATATTAATAGATAAAATCATTGGAGCTCTATAGGGTGTCTTTATTTTGGGAAGGCAAATTCAAGATGGTATTATAGTTTTCCATGAAAAAAATCATTCCATGGATAGAATAAATCAAGAAGGGATGATTTAAAATATTCATATGAATAAGGCATATGATAAGTTGAATTAGAAGTTCCTAGACAAGGTTATGACCCAATTTGGGTTTGAAGGTATATTTAGGGGTCTAATCAAAGCTTGCATTTTTACCACTATGTTTTCTATCCTAATTAATGGAGTTATAACTAGATACTTCACTAGTAAAATGGGTATCAAGTAGGGACACCCAATTTCCCATTTCTTTTTCATTATTATGGCATAATCCCTTCCTAGATTTATGTTGGCATCCCTCAAGAAAGGTGAGTTAAAAGGTTGCATATCTATCCACAATATTAAACTTGCTCTTCACCAGAAATTCATGGATGATAATATTTTAATGGATAATGACTTAGTTTAGGAAGCAAAAGAATTAAAAAGAGTGATATTGTCTTATGAAGCTAATTCTCATCATAAATTTATCTGTGAGAAGAGTTTTCTTTGTTTTTTCAATACTCTAGGGGATAAACAGCTTAGAATAGTACAAATTTTGGGTTTTCATATCAAAGAGATACATGTCTCTTATCTTCATATGATTATTAGTAGTATAATATTTCATTAGTATATTGGAATCCTCTATTAGATAGGTTTCAAAAAATATTGGATGGTTGGAAAGGTAAACTTATTTCTTTGGTAGGGAAACTAGTTCTTATTAAGAGTGTGTTGTAAATCCTTCCTATTTATTTAATGTTTATGCTTAAAATTCCAAGAATTGTTAGGGATATGTTGTAAAATATTCATAGAAGGTTCATTTGGTATAGGATGGAGGAGAAGAATAAATTCTCTCTTATGGATTGGGATAAAATTTATGCTCCAAAGGGTTATGGAGGTATGGGCTTAGCAAAAATTAAAAGGATGAACTTAGAATATACTTGAGATATATAAATATGATAACATTCCTATCTAAGGATCATTTTACTAGAGGTTATTATTTTTATAATTATATGATTTCCAGCAAAGATCTCATATTTGAGGGGAGAAAATGGAAGATAGGTAATGGTTAGTCGGTTAACATCTGAGAGGATACATAATTACTAGAAAAACCTATTGTCTCCTTGTAACCATTATAATAGATTGTATTGGCAATTAAATGCTTCTATAGATGATTTTTTTTATTATATGGAGTTTTCATATGGTAGTAAGAACTATAAAATCTTGCCTAGATCTAATTTTTATGTTGAAAAGAATTTTCTTTTATAAGACCTTCAAGTTCTTAAAACCTTTCACATTGCTCATTTTTTGAAGGAGGATGAATTTATTTGGAAGGATTAATTTGAGGGATACTATAGCATCAAATATGGTTATAAATTTATTTTTAAAAATACTAATGAATAAGTTCCTTAGGCCAATATGTGGAAAAAATAATTGATCCCTAATATTAATCTTTTCATGTGGCTTTTTATTCAAAACAAAATTCTAACTATTGATAACCTAAGGAAAAGAGTGATGTGTTCGGTAAATAGATGTTCTCTCTAAAAAACTAAAAATGATTTAGTGGATCATCTTCTTGTAGGATGATCCTTTTCCTTTAAGGTTCGGAGTTTCCTTTTAAAACATTTATTGATAACTTGGGTTCAATCTTAATATGTTCTAGAAGATTGACTAAATTGGAATCCTCTTTATAATAATGATAATATTAAAAACATATAGAAATTAGTGTTGCCTCACATCGTTTGATGTCTTTTTAATATATGAAAGAATATAATTTTTAGAGATAAAAAATTACCTAGCAGAATGGTGGAAAAAAAACTCAATCTAGTACTTTGGATAATCTTAAAATTATCCTTTAATGTAAGTCATTAGGCATGACTGAACAAGCATCTAGAATTGTATCCCTTTGGTAGATTGAGGTTCAAACTGGTAATACTTTGGATCCCATAATTTAAGCTAGGAAAAAATTAAATAGAAAACCCCATCTATGGGATGGGTGAAATTATATTTTGATGGGGCTTCAAAAGGGAACCCATGTGCTTTAAGATGTGGGGGTATTGTGAGGGATGATAAATGGAATTTAATTTCAGCTTATAATGGAGGTATGGGTACTCAAACCAACCATTGGATAGAATATTTAGATACTTTTTGGGTTATAAGGCTAGAAAAATAACTCATGATAAATAGAATTGTGATAGAACATGATTCTATAAATATAATAAATTATATATTGAGAAATAATCTAGAAACTTGTAGCATAAACCATATCATAGAGGAATCCTTCCTTCTTATTGACTCTTTTCATGAGTTCATTAGCCAACATGTGTTTATAGAATGGAATCAATCTATGAACCAACTTATGAATGAAGGAGTGATGTCAATATATCTAAAAAGGTAAAATTTGCTAGCTGATATTCCTATTTTGATTATCCAAAGAATATAAAAGGAAGATACATCATGAAATGATTAGCAAGACTTTATTATTATTCCTTTTATTGAATATCTTTGTTAGTTTTAGTTATATTATTAAATTGATAGGCATGGGGCATGTTAATATAATGAGTTTTAATGGAAGATTCAACCTTACCTCCACTTCTCAATCCTTGGTTCTATGTATTGGACTCTCCATACAATTACCAAATAGATATGGAATAATTATTTTTAAATTTCAGAAAGGTTATTCCCACATGTGTTAATATGGTGATAGCCATACAAGGTCTTATATTAAATCATTAATACTTGATAAGGTTGTTGTTGTATGCATTTTTTATAACAAATACAAAAATGGATTTACTATGATAACAAAGGGAATTTCAAAGATACTTGAAATGGTGAAAAAAAAAACTAAGATAGATTGACCCAATCTTAGATGTAAGTTTGAAGGAAAATGTTGAGTTGTGGGAGATCTTGAAAATTGGAAGAATGGAAAATTTCATGAAAATCATGGAAGGATACAATAAACACATTTATAAAAATTTTATCAAGGATTAGAATTATAGATAGGTGGTATTAAATAGTGGATCTATAAAAATCAAAGAGGAACTGATAGCTCAGATGATTGGTTTCAATATGGAGGCCACTAAAATGTTCAAGACAAGAATAAATTACAAGGAAGAAAAGGAAATTTTTTTGCTACAATGGGAGATGCTTCTTCCTTTTTAAAGTGGATTTGGGTAAGAGACACTTCCTTATCCATTTTGTGAAGTTGCAAAGGAATTAATGCTCTACATCATGTTAGAATGTAGGTTAAATGTTGTAAATTGGTCTCACTTCATTTTGTTAAATTACTTCAATAACAATATTCCCTTGATATTTCCCTTTTACATATTACATTCATTTGAAATCTCCATTCTGGATGTATAATGTGGAATTAATAGTGAACCTTTACATTATGTAGTAATTTTTATGATATATAAGTATTTTAAAGGGATGAACAATAGTCCCATCTATTTCCCTCCATACAAACCTATGTTTTATGGTAGTAGATCTACTTCTAGGTTGAGTGGTCCAAAGATCCCTATTACTTGTAAATAGGGTATTCAAAAAATAGTGATTTTTACAAGCTCCCTGAAAAATATTTACTGGCACAAACTGAGGAGCTTTTATAAGGGAAAATTTGATAAGGGGAATTTTTTCCTAAAAAGGGTGTTTTTAAAGAGGATCTAGTTGTAGTTCAGGAGGAAGAGCCACTATAGGGGATAAATTTATTAAACACTGAATTGTTCTAGTCTAAGAAGGTAAAGAATATGATTGGTGATGTTTCTATGAAGGGTAACACAGAGGATATTTATGGCCCTATTCATAGGTCCTCTACCTAGGATATAGCTTTCTAATTTGTAACTTATAGTAGTTACATAGGAAACAAAGTACCAGAACCATATAGGTAGTTTAGGGTTTAGGGGATTATTTTTTCATTAGTTTCTTATACGTATTTTAGAGCATATGGGAATTAAACTTGTAACTCAAGTGAAACACCACCTTCTTCTAGTCATTGGAATCATTCCATATCCTTAAATTGCATACATAAAACTATAGAATTGGCATTAAGGCTTTTATTTATTAATTTAACCCAAATAACATTTCCTAATGCTTCCATATAATTTTGTTGAGCCAAATCTAGTTCATCATGCTCAACATGAACCCCAATGTTGTTTAAAGATTCAATTGGTACTTTAATCTCTTCTTCAAAAGATACTTTGTTGTATTAAGAGAATCTAAGGCTGCACTAGGCTCTGATGATATTAATAACTCACCCATCTTGATAAATGCATAGACATCACATGGTTCTATGTGAGTTTCCTTTCTTAAATTTTCAAAAGTCTTTTCTAATTATCCCTATTGATCATATATATGCCTACAAATTTTAATATCTCATAGTTCTCATGGTAGATGTCCATAACCTTTTCAAAATTAGAGAGAGAACTCTTAAGATTTCTTAGCTTCAATTAAACCTGTCTATAAAATCTTGTGGCCTCTAGCTTTCCTTGATGAATTCCATGTAGTAGCTACTAGTGGTGTCATAATCACCTCTACTATGATAAGATCATGCAAGATTATAATATGAATGAGATTTCATAAGAGGGTGGTTAGTTAAAAAAAGATCTTTCTCAATCAATTTTTCCATAACAAAAAACTACCCTGTGAAGAAAAAATGGTTTTATAAATGATTCAATGCCATTACATAGTACGGGTATAATTCAAAGGCTCTAAGAATATTTTCCATTCCTTCACGAACACTACATTTTTCACTAGTTTTGAGAATCCTACAAGTAAAAAATACACAAACCTAACCATATATATTTGTGTAGAGGTAGAACATTATTTAATAATGCCTCCATAAAAAAAATTTGAGCCAAATCTAGTTCATCATGCTCAAAATGAAGAATCCCAATGTTGTTTAACAATTCAATGGTTACTTCTTCTTTTCTCTTCTTCAAATGATACATTGACATCCTAAGAGAATCTAAGGCTATATTGGGGTTTGATGATATTAATAACTCAACCATCTTGATAAATTCATAGGAATCGTATAGATCTATGTAAGTTGTCTTTCTTAATATTTTCAAAACCTTCTATTTGTTCTCAAATTTGTAGTATGTAAAACCTTAAAATAATGACAAGATTTATGATTAGGTTATGTAACCAATCTGGCCAACTAAAAAAATCAACCCAAATGGTTAGGATTCTCTACACTTTAGGCTCTACTTTACCTAGGTGGGTGTTACCTTATATTCACCAATGCTTAATTACTCCTCAAATTTGTTGGTGATTTTAGAGAAGATTAAGGGATTTATGTAATTTTGTCAATTGAATCATCTAATTCACTCTAATCCAAACTAAGATGTGATTTGAATTATATATATTTTATTTTATATTATACTATTACTCCTACTCATACACAACAAAATATTAAAATTGAAATTTTTAAATATGATATAAGGAAATGATTTTGGAAATGAATTGATCAGTGCCTTTCTCAAAAATTGGGTAAGAGAGTATGTACATAAAAATATTTTTGTTTTCTATCTAGCCACAACTTGAATTACTTGGCATGGGATTGTCTATGAATGGCATAGACATGTAAGATTTTTATTACCTAGCTCTTCTTAATTATACAAATTAAATCCTCCAAGTTACAGTGATTTATTCAATGAAATTTAATCGCTACTTGAGGAAACCAAATTAGATAAACAACCCAAAAAAACAAATGTGTTCTGAATAACTAAACATATACTTGATATCTTAATTCAAATAACAAGGAGAAAAA
Organism: Torreya grandis; assembly: GCA_037957365.1. Classification (NCBI taxonomy): domain Eukaryota; kingdom Viridiplantae; phylum Streptophyta; class Pinopsida; order Cupressales; family Taxaceae; genus Torreya; species Torreya grandis. The sequence goes on along the minus strand of JARHVA010005832.1, from coordinate 485,301 downwards.
ATGGAGACAACCAAATAAAGTATAACATGAATATTCTATAAGCAATCAAGAAATAGATATATGGCACTAGAGAAATGTGCTTTGCTTTTATTGATATATCTTTGATGAGCAAGCCTTAAAATGTATTTTTCCAAAATCAAATTCCCATAGAGCTTTCCCAAGGTCTTAGTTTCTTTCTTATAAGGGTGAAGGAATATACAAGCTTCAAACCTTTCAAATTCTAAAAAATAACTTCTCATATACCCACCCCTTAATATGACCTATTACAACATATACTTTTTGAAAAGTCTTAAAAAAAATTCCAAATATATTTTGAATACATATTGGAAAACATAAAAATAAGAAAAATACAAAACAAGAGGACATCCAAGATTTATTTGTGCCATGTTGATCCCAGCTTGATACTCATTACTCCTCTACATACTTGGCCTACTTATTCTTTAGTTATCAAATACTAATTCTCCCATTGGTACACTATGGAATCATTAGGCCACTTATATTCTTGGATCTAGATTAGGTTATCTTGGTGACCTTTCCATCTTTTGTCTAGAAGCACTTTGACATCAATGATGAACTTTGCATATCCATCATCTAGAGTAATTACTCTATCCAAAATGACATTGAAATTAATAATATTTATGTTTTTATCTTTTTTCAAGAAATCAATGACTTGAAAAACTATTTGACCATTTTCACATTTCCATGCATTAAAACATTGATATTTTTATCCTCTATCAAAATGGAAGGAATAAACATGTGTTTGAAGGCAGAAAATGAATCAATCTTTGACTTCATTTTATGGTTCTCACCATTCACATACTAAAATTCATCCAAGATCATTTTCACTATCTTATTTGTTGGCTTGAGTGAGGATGGAACACCTAGGTATCTTTGTATAACTTTGCATAAGGTTAGAAATGGATGATGTGTAGGTTGCCATTTCTTGTATATTATATCTAAAATAGGAAGATTGAACTTCAACTGATCAATGGCTTGAGACAAGGAAGAATAAAATTCATGCACATGTCCCAACTTATCAACAACCAATTTTAATCTATATTCCAAAATATTCTAAAACACATCAAGTATTTTAAATTTAGCCTCATCCTTTGTCTTCTCATTTTACTTTTTCAAATCTTCAATTTATTTATCTAACTTCAACTTCAATGCATTCAACTGATCAAATGGGACTATATTATCACTATTTATTTGTGGAACAAGGGTTTGGTATAACACAATTACTTGGATTTGAGAATTAACACCATTTAACTATTGATTTAGTTGACATTTTCCAAATATAGCCTATTCACTTCATCATTCATCTCAATTTGAGTTTTTTAATAGTTGAGGAATCTTTACTCCATTTTGTTGACAATAACTTGTGTGAACATTGCGAAGTGCACAGTAAGGTTGGTAGCTTCAATCACTAATGTATCTTGAAATGTTTTCACCATAGTTATTCCCCTCATCTCTTTGACTACATCAGTCAATTTTGGCTTGTTGGTGTTCTTCTGTGTGACCCATATTAATAGAGTCTCTATCTTTGGGTTAAAGCCATAACCACTGACACCATCCTCATAATAAATATCAAAAACCATCATGGGGTTATCTTGATTTCTCACCTTGTCCAATAAAAATATTTTATTTGATTTAAGTCTAGCGATGATCAACATATTACTCTTTAAAACCATTTGTCTAGCCTCATCAGGGCTAACATTTATTTCATCAATTTTTGAATCTTTAAAAGTATATGTCATAATTTGATCATGTTGAGATTCATCATCACCCCTTTTATTTATTTCCACCTTTTCTTCAAATTCTTTCATCTTCATTTTGAGCCAAAAATATTTGAATTTTGAGATATTGATGAAATCATCATCCTTGATGAACCTCATAGAAGCCACAACCCTTTCATCTTCTTTTAGTTAGGCTCACTTTATGCATGTTAATCCATTATTACTTCTAGTTTGTGTGATTTTATTTCTTGAAGAATAAGGGGTTGATCAACTTCCTCTTCCTTTCCCATATGCCTCAAAATACTAGCCACCTCCTCATAATCACCAAATCCTTTAGTCATTTCGTAAGGAAATAGTGGAGAAACATCATCATTATTTTTCCTTTTATAAGGTGGTGAATCAAGAATATCTAGATCTTGCAATGACATTACATCTAGACCAGGTTCTTGAATCATAACTCCTATTAGATTTTTGATAGGGAGGTTGGTAGCCTTTGTAGGCTACTTCCTAGACTTGCCATATATTTTTTCAAAATTATCAATTATCAAATCTATTATTTTCCAAGGGTCCTTATCTTCAACAAAAAATCATAAAAAATTAGGGTTTTCTTTTCTTTTTCCATCCTCAATCTTCTTCAAGTACGCCCATTTTCTTTTCCTATTATATACCTCTTCAAAAGTGACACAATTTTTGATCACATCCTCATCAAAATTGATTTGATGGGATATCCCCATCCTAGTAAGGATGAATTGTCTAACAAAGTTCATATGACCCTCTAGATCACAAACCCTTTATATCATTGATTTCAAAGAATATTTATCCTTCAAATAGGCTTACAACTCCTCCAAGGTATCTGCACCAATGTACCATTCAACAACCACAGTGGAATCTAGAATAAATGTGCCCTTCTTTTGTTTTTCATCAGATATTTATCCATCCAGAGCATCTACCACATGAATTAAAGAAAATAAATTATGTTTGCCACAAATTTTGGCAACACATGGGGTGGATGAGTACATCCATATACTCTGATTATAGTATGGTTAGGCAAGAAATACCAATCAACAAAGTTATGTTTGTGACCCTGTTAAAGACTATGACTAAGAGGCCTCAACATTTATCTAACCTCTTTGGTCAATATAGGAAAAATGATAACAAGGGAATTCATTATTATTATTGATAAATTATAATGGAACACAACATAGTTATAGTTCTGACAATGAGTGTCCCATTTATAACACCAACACTATCTAGGCAATCTCTGTATATTTTGATTAATCATGCTCAAGTCTGTCTTAATAGAATAATTCCTTCTCTTTTGATACAAAATTAAATGACACAAAAAATAATAATATTTAAACTCCATTGGTGTCTTGTTCTTCCTTATTTGAAAAAATCCATCATGCAATTTCTTCTCAATAAATGATGTAAAATCATACTCAACATTAACCTTTGGGTTCTATATTCTCATGGCCATCATCATGCCAACTATAATTATATCTTGGGTATCAATTCCCACCACTTGACACAAATCAAAATATGTCTTTTTGAAATACAAAAAAAATTCATAAACTACAAAAGGCTCAACTATAGTGGTTGGGATTAAAATCCTTTTATTATTGGCCCCTTTCCTCATATACATAGGCAATTCATCACTCTTATGTGTATTTCTTAGACTGTTATATTCTTGGTCACTCTTATTCAAGTCCACTTTTGTGAGTGCTTTCTTGTTGAGAATGAAGCAATCAATAATTGCATTTCTATCCATAGCCAGTAATGGTGAGCCATTTATCAACCTGATAGTTATGATGGCTAGATTATAGTGTTATTCCAATATCCTTATGAAATTCACATTAATGAATACATTTGAAACCACAATCTTATCCAAATTCAAATTCCATAGGTTTTTAATTGGTCCCTATCCATCTTGATTTTCACAAAAATACCAAAAATGTTCCCATCCTGAGATAAGGACTCTAACATCCTAACACCCCTCTGCTACATCCTTGAATAGTTTATTATACCATTTGTCAATTAAATTTATAAAAATTTCCAATAGTAATTATTTAAGGTATTTATTGATAGGAAGAGGTGGTTTAATGTTATTACTTGTAGACTTAGATTTTTTAGGTGCTATAGTTTGATGCTTTTATGAACTAGGGTTTTGATAGTCACTTGCTCTATCAAACCAATTAAAAACAAAGGAAAAAATAAATACCAAATTTTATGAAGAGAGTGATGAGGTAGACTTAAATAGTTGGAGTATGGCTGAAGTGTGGACATAGAGCTTGAATTCATCATCTACAATCACCATTGAATTTGCTTAGATGATGAAATACCAAAAAAAATCCAAATTTTATTCTACTATGGAGCCAGTCATTTAACCATTACTCTAGTTTATACCATGAAATTGTAAAATACTAGCATTCAAGTCTTTCAAACATAGACCATTGATTTGGTCTAATTTAAAGGTTGGGTAGCCACTTCAATTGCAAACATCAATGAGAACCACTTTGGGGTGGTGATATATTCATTTCAGCATTTAATACTTTACTACATCACCACAAGACCTATTTAGATCTATCATGGGACTGTGGGAGATTTTGGATAGTTATACCACATCTTTCACTACTTACCTCTACCCCAAAATATTTGATACACATCATCACAAGATGGTGGTATACATGTTACCCCTTATACCTCATACTATGTTATTTCCAAGCTTTGATTTGAACATTATGAGACTACATGATCCTTTGGTATCCTTTCATTATTTACCATATCATTGCAATCATTATATTTGACTATGATGGGATCTAAGACATACTTTATATAACTTTTACCACTTATCACTAGCCCACAAGACCTATGAAATACAAAAATAGACTGAAATAACATATATTGTATAGAGTGTTATATAAAATTTATGTAAAAAATATGACCATAGAAATGTGCATTTATAGTTGTGATTATTGTTTCTCTAACAATTGGATTTGGTAGGATATTGTTTCCATGATCATACAAAATGATCCTAATAGGGTTTTTGAGTAGAGAATTCATTTGTTGCCATTCATATGTACCTTTTATAGTTAAATTTTTGACCTGGAGTGTCAAGGAAAATATATGAAAAATCTAGAGTGTGGACTCTAGAGATTTAATAACACTAATTATGTATATTAGAGTTTGGGTGGCTAATATCCATTAACTAACCCTTTAATAGTGAGATATTGTGTGATAGAATAATAAAATTGATGAGAATATTGAAATAACAAAATATGTGTCTCATATATTATGAATAAGTTCAAATTTAAGTGTGTAATCAACAAAGATTATGTGTGAAATAATTTACAACAATTATCTATTTATAAGTGACTTTGAATTCAAATTTTATAATTTGAATATATGACAAATGATCATAAAAGAAGGTCACAAAAAATTTATGAGATTATACACTATTATACTAAAAACATAAAATAACATAATAATTACTATGAAAATTTAAAAAGGTGGTCTCCACATTTAAAAATCAAACACAATACTAATATCATTCAATTTAAAAAATTACGTATACATATAGAACCATTTTAAAATGCCCTAAATTTTCCCTACACAATCCACCACTCCCCAATTAAATATAGTTTCCAAGTTCATTTCATAAAATTACAATCAAAGGTCATCCATCCAACTCATATAAATTTATAGTAAAATTAAGCCACATTACCATACATACATTATATTTATTAAAATAATAGTCTTCCCTTACCACCATACTACCATTTATCTTCTTATCTACCACGAAGCTATGGTGAACCTTTACTATTTACTCTTACTACATCACTATAGGTCAACATTTTTATTATTTTGGGGTCATGGTGAAATATTATATGCTACTCAAACTCTTACCACCACCCCACCAATTACTTTTGAGACCTCTGTAGGGCCATGCTAACCAATCTCTATATACCACAACACCACAAGTGAAGTTCCTGCATGCTAAAAGGAAGTGGTAACTATATTTTCACTTCTTTTAGTTATTTCACACTTTCCAAAGTTATTTGAATGTATTGTGGGGCTGCATTAAGAGACAACAAACACATAAATTATCAAAATACAAATGTATTTCACATGGACATGATATGGGATGCTAAATAGGCTAATGAGTTAGTTTCACAACAACCATTTGATTGTTGTGGTCAATAAAATTATAGGTGGATTATCTAAATAAATAGACAACAAAATATTGTTCATGTACACAAATAAAATAATCTAATTATTATAAGAAAACACTCCAAATAGAACTTAGCTATATGAATGAGTGTGAATGCTCACTCTAACACTTAGTTAGATGAGACTAATATGGTAAGGCTATTTATTTACCTTTATCATCTTTCTTGTCTACTTTAAAAACAATTTTTATATTGGTTTGTTTTCCTTTGAGTGCCTTAAAATTCAACTCTTTCTATGTTTGGGTTTTTTTCATGGTTATATCCATGTATTTCATCCCTATGGTATGCTTTTAGATGCATCTGATATTATCTAATTTCCTATTTTTAAACATGAAATTATGATTTTTTATTAAGGAAAAAAAAGATCATGTATCAACTAAAAAATCCAAAAAATAGAATTTTATCAAATAAGGTAATCTAATAATAGTAGGTGGTGGAGGAATCTTGAGGGACCACCAAGGTCAACCTTGTCTTGTATGCTCATTGGATATTAGAAATTATGAAAATAATTGGGTGGACACAACATGGCACTCCTAAAGGGGATGTATTTAGTAATGTTAAAGTGATGGAAAAAGGTAATAATATAAGGTGATATAAAAATATTAATAAATTGAATATCAAGTGGATTGATAAATGCATGGATAATAGATGAGATTGTAATATAGATTAAATGTATTTATGGAAAATTAAAATAACTAATCTTTAAACATATCAAAATAAAATGGAATTGTGTATAAAACTATTGTGGGAGCATGTGACATACTTTATATAACTTTTACCGCTTATTGCTAACCCACAAGACCTTATCTATACTATCATGGGGCTATAATATGTGTTATCTATCAGATTAGCCCTTAACTCCATACCACTATTTATCTTCTTATCTACCATGGGGATATAGTGAACCTTTACTATTTTCTCTTACCACATCACTACAAGTCAACATTTCATTTATCATGGGGTCAGAGTGAAATATTATATACTAGTCAAACTCTTTCCACCAACCCACCAATTACTGTGGGGCCACAATAACTAGTTTATGTATATTACAACACTTTAAGTGAAGTTTCCACATGCTCTAGGGGATGGTGACTATATTTTAACTTCCTTTTCTTCCCACACACATACCAAAGTAGTTTGAATGTATTTTAGGGTTGTGGTAAGAGATAAAAAACACATCAATGATAAAAATACAAATGTCTTTCACATGGACATGATATAGGATGCTTATGAATGACTCTTGGAATAATTGTAAAAATAATATGGACTCTAAGGATAAATTTTATGAATTTTGTAAAAAATTCCTCAAAGAAATGTGGTCTCATGGTGATGGAATGCCATGATGAATGCCATGACAAGTGAATTGTTATGGATTATCATAGTATTCCATCACCATGAGACCACATTTATTTGAGGCATTTTTTCACCTAGTTCACTAGCATATATATGTTATTTCTTACTATTATGCTTCGATAGATTTTTTACAACCATCCATAGCTTTTTTTAAAGCACTTGTTTTAGGATTTTAGCCATAGAAACAAGGAAATGAATTGTTTGATAAAATGTTTTATTAGACATGTATGAAAAATGTGGTAGTATAGATAAGGTAAGGAAATATTTAAAAAAATGCCTTAAACAAATGTGGTTTCATGGAATGTGATGATAATCAAATGAAATTGGTAGCTACTCCTAGTTATTAGTTACGCAATGTGAAGTAATTTCATACTACTTAGGTTGACTTTGTAAAAACTATATTGAAATTGAAAATTTGTCATCTATTATGATCTAGTTATTAGTTATGAAATTTGAAGTAATGATTTGAGTTTGAAAGATGTGCAATGCAATGCAATCAATAATTTGGATATAAATTAGAAAAATCTATTTTTTACAATTCATTAGTTAAACTCTCTATTTTATTTCATCTCTATAACTCTATTTCTATATAAATGCCTTTAAATTTTAAAAAAATAGATTTTGTCTCTTAGTTTACAATTTTTTATATTTTTTTAAAAATCTGATTTTTTCTTGATATTTTCAAAAAATCTTGAAATTTTTATTTGCCAAATTTTTTCCCAAAATATTTTTGTTTCTATGTGTATAACATTACATATGGATCAATTTAAAAGGTTGATTTTGGATAAATACCATGCATTTGATGAGAGAGTAGCTAATGAGAGGGAATCCATGTCCATGTAATGATTATCTTGGTGGAAAGGTGAGAAAAGAAATATGACTTATCAACATATGATAATATATGGGCCTAGTGTTATAATGCCTTGGGATTAAAATTATTATGAATATATTATATAATTTTAGAGTGTGAGAGATGAAGAGGTAACAAACCTAGATGAAGTGACACCAAATAGAGATGAAGAGGAAACAATGTTAGATGAAGGGTTTAAAATTGATAGAATGTTGAATGAGGATCTAAATGATGATTGGGATAAGTTGATGGAGGATTTTTTAAAGACTATGTATGATAATTACAAGTTAAGTCATTTGACAATAATACTTCAAATTCTTAACTTACAAGTGGTGTTTGGTTAGACAAATGAGAGTGTAGATCAGTTAGTGGCATTATTAAGTTCATTGTTACCACCTGACTCAACATTGACAACAAATTTAAGTCAATGTAGAAATAAAATCACTAAGCTAATATTAGGGTATGAAAACATCCACACATGTGTGAATGGTTGTGTATTAATTTTCAATAATATTGCAAGTGAGATTGAATGTCCTAAATGTCATGAAGTAAGGTATAGACAAGGGTTAAAATCATCTATGGTTCCTAGAAAGGTTCTTCACCACTTCTTATAAGACCAAAATTACTCTGAATGTATAGGTGCAGAGACATTATTGAAGTTATATAATGACATGCCCAAAATAAGAGCACTAATTTAAAATAATGACATGTGCCTGATTCTAAGACATGGATGGAATTTGATAATAGATGCCCTACTTTTTATCAAGATCCTTGTAATATAAGTTTGGGTTTGGATCTAGATGGGGTGAACCCATTCTCAGATCAAAGTAATAAATGGTCAACTTGGCTATTATTTTTAATAAATTATAACTTGCTTACATGATTAGCAACTAAGCCAATTTTAATAATGTTATCATTGATTATACCAGGAAAGTAAAGTGTGACTTCAGATACAATTGATGCTTATCTATAGCCATTATGTGATGAGATAATGGAATTTTGGAAAGGAATTAAAGATATTAAATCTTTAAGCAATGATCCTTCAATCAAATTCACTTTAAGAGCTTCCTTATTGTTTATGATTCATGATCTTCCTACATATGGCACATTGTCTAGTCTCAGTGTTCATGGATACCATGGATGTCCTGCTTGCAACTTTAAATATTTTGTGAGGCACTCAAGAATATTGTGTAAGTGTATTTATTATGGACATCATTCTTACCTTAAAATGGATCATCCATATCATCAAAAAAAATCATGTTTCAATGGTCAAGAAGAGAATCATGAATCACCATTGCTAATATTGGGTGATTACAATGTTGGGAATGGATAAAAAATAATGTCATTTACTGAAAATGATGGTATTATTGGTAGTAGATACGATACATGTAATGAAATTAGTGTAAAATAGTTATGCATATTCTATAAGTTTCCATACTTTAAGTATATAACAATTAGGGATAATGTTGAATTTATGCATATTGAGAAAAATATAGCCTATGCTATTATAAAAATGATTTTTGGCTCTTTTGATACTATTTCATCATGTGAAGAATTTTGAAAACTAAATATTCATCAAAATCTTTGGGTTGAAAAATGTGATGATGAAAAATATAGAAAACTTAGTGCTCTCTATGTTTAGACAAAGGAACAATGTACATAATTCTTACAGTTGATGTCTTAGACTCACTTTCCCATTGGATATGTAAGTAGTAGTATTAGAAGCCAAATTGACATTAGTAGCTTAAGAGGCATCAATACCCATGACTATCATGTCATAGAAAATATTTTACCTATTATGGTAAATTTATCAAGTTTGGAAAAGGGTCCAGGATTGGAAATTATAAGGTTGGGACTAATATTAAAGAGAATGAGTATACATGTACTAGATCCTTCAAACTTTGATAGTTTGAGGGAGGAGGTTGTTAAATTCCTTTGTCTATTGGAATGGGAATTTTCACCAATAATCTTTAACATTTATATGCATCTTTTGATACATCAAGAATATGAAATAGAGCATTATGGCCAAGTAAGAATGAGATGGATGTATCCTATAGAATAATATATGAACATTTTGAAAAAAATTATTTCTACTAGGGAAAAACTAGAAGGCAATATGTTTGAGGGCTATTTAATATAAGAGGCCATGGGATTTTACATAGAATATATGAAGGATTTTTAAAATTTCAATCAATGTGTATGGGATGATGATGAAGATGAGAAAGTTGCAGGTGAAGTATTAGAAGGCAATGGATGTGACTTCAAGCTATCACATCAAGAAATAAGTGTGATACATGCTATATTATTTAAAACACATGTTCATTTGATAAGTGGTATAGGTAAAAAAAATTTACACAATAATTTATTTAATCAATTACATTTACACATTTATAGTATTAATATTACTATTTTTATATTAATATTCTATGTCAGAAATATGAATAATAGTAACAATCTTGGATAAAATATCGACCTTGAAAGCACAGATGTCATGATGTGATTAGAGGTGATTCTTTACCAAAATTTTAAGAATGGATTGTTAATAGAGTCAATGATGAAAAATAATAAGATCAAGATATAAAAAGGGGGTAAAGTGAGCTTTCACAATCTCCACATTTATCTACTATGTGTTTTAGTGTAATGTGGGCCTATGGTAGTCATTTAAGAGTGGAAGAAAAAGACAAAGGAAAGACAAATTGTGATTCTGTTGTTAGTTCTAAATTTATTCACAAAACTGAGAAGAAATTTTATGTTAGATTCATCCAATAAATTATTTAAGTGGATTTTTGTGAAAATAGTCCTTTATTATTAAAATTTAGATGGATCCAACCATCCACAGTATAGTTTGATGAGTATGGATTTATACGTACAAATATAGGACATTTTTTATTAGAGACAGATGAATCATATGTTTCTCATTTTCAAATAAACCAATCATTTATAATTGATGATTTAAGAAGCTCAATATGTCCTTATGTCATTCAAACAAAGTCTCATTCCAAATTAAAATTTGTGAAAGTTATTAATATAATGCCTAATGGGCAATATGTTAATTTAAAACAAACATTCAGAGAAGTGGATGAATATGATGATGGAGTTTTTGAAGAAGAGATTTTAGTTACCAATGAAGAGAGTGGGACAGAGAATGTATTGCATGTAACAAATGAGGATGAGGAATAAAATCAAGTAGATGTAGATAGGAGTGATCTATATTCATAATTGTCAATATCCAATTGAAACAAAAGATAGTCATATTGATAGTCTAATACGTATAATTTTAAACATCTTCTTGGTTTTTGACTACAAATTTTTTTTAATCTATAAACATAATTCTATTTTAATTTTCCATTTTAACTTATGAACTTAATAAATTTTTACTGATTCATGTTACTAATTTATACATTATTTTTTATTTAGACTTTAAGAAATGAGGAAAAGGAGAGTAAGGTGAAAATTAATCAATGATAATGATCATAATGCTGAAATTTCATTGACAAATTATGAGTTCTTTCATAGAGAAAAAGTGGCCAAGAATAATGAATATATATTATGCCTTGGTTTGACAAATAGGTAAGTTATAAATCCACTAAGTAGTATATTATTTGTTTAATAGTGTTTAATGAAATTTTATAGGGAAGAGACTTATGTATATAAGACACAATATTATATTTTTTGGTTTTATAGGAATGAAAAAGAGTGCAAAAAAAAAGTGGAGAAAATACAAAAGGAAATAAAAGATATAGTTCCACCATCTCATATAAGCCAACATATTTATGATTCAATAAATGCAGTTGGTGAAAATAATAGTTGTGATGATGCAGAGCCTAATATAGCATATGGTGATGTGCAGCCTAATATGGTACATGGTGATGTACAACATCATGATGATCTCTTAGCATAAATTCTAAGAGATATTATTGAAAAAAAATAGAGCAAAGGAACAACATGTTTACAGATGATTTATTTAACATTAAAGGATGTTCTTGAAGTGAAATTTGTGGAGACTGGTACTAATCTACCTACTCATGCCACACCTAATGTGGTAAAGGAGTATTAAGTTTTGGTTAATGAAAGTCATGAAGAGAAACCACTTGCATCTGTTGTGCCTTAGATTGCACCTATTTCATTTAGAACTTTTGATGGAACTAGTGGATCATCTAGAAATACTGGTAGTGGTTTAATAGAAGATATGTCTAATTTTATCAAAAGATAAAGATTGAGCCATTATTTGGAGATATATTTAGAGAGGAATGAAAAATAAAGAAAATTAGAAGGAAAGAATCCATTATTGGTTGAGGTATCAAGAGATGGTGAGACCATTGGACCAGATATTGCAAAGTGGGCCTCTGAGTTAGGTGTAAGATGTAGGGCCCATTTAGATATTTAAAAATTAGGTTTTTTAGAGAAAGATCCATGAACTATGTAAAATGTTATACAATAAATAGAAAATTATTTTGATACCACTGGTGGACAAATATCTAGAAAATATTACAAACAAAATATGAGAATTTTGATGAATAATTTTAGATACAATTGTAAAAAAACAATCATGGAGGGAAAAGAGAGGTTAGAATCCAGTATATCTCCCAAATAGTGGGACATATTAAAATAAATTATGAATTCTAAATAATTTTTGGCAAAGAGTAATAGATGTAAGAGAGAAAGAGATAATGTGAGGGCTGGATGTACATTTGGTTGAGGTAGGTTGTAGGCCAAAATGGACAAATTTATATTAAGTGTATGGCTTTTTAGTTCAATTTAAATTTTATTATTTATTTAAATTTTTTATTAAATTGAATATATGTTTAAATTGACATTATATTTTAGTTGGAAACTAGTAATAAATAAGTAGGTGTAGAAGATATTTCAATTATATGGCAGCACTAGATCAACCTAGTAAATCTAAAAGTGGGATGAAGTGGAAATCTAGTTTATCAACAGAGATTTCACAACCATCTATTAAATGCCTAAAAGGATCCTCTCTAGATCATGTCAACTCAAATGAAGAGTAAAAATAGGTAATGAGTTGCATATTCAATTGCACTCAACAAGTTTTACAATTGGTTGCCTCTGTTAACCCTATAATTTTGTCATGGAATGAGCATAAATCCATGGATTTAGCAGAGGTAAGAGAATCTATTGATATCATTTCTTTTTGTTCATAAATTATATATATATATATTCCTTTTAATATTTAGATTATTGAATTCTAAGCATAGGAAAATCCAACCTAGTTTCTTTATTGTTGGAGTGATCCAGAAAATGTTCTTTTGGATAAATTTATTGCTTGCATTTTTTACTTGACCATTGAATGCTTTATATATTTTTTTGCATGATGGTTAAACCACATGCAAAATAATTTTATCAAAGTAGCAAGAAAACAAAAATGCCTTCATGATGTCAATAGATCTACTAATATTGATAGTGATCATGATGAACTAGACAAGAATGTGTAGCACAATTGTCATAGTTGTGTTAAATTAGTTGAGGTAATATAATAGTTGTCATTTATTTGTCCCAATGTTTTATCATTATTCATGATTAAAATGTTATTTTAAATTAATAGAGTTTAATTTATTTTAACTATTTCCACAATACTTGCTTTATTCTTGTTTTTAAGGGATTTGAGACTCATTTCCTTATCTTAAAACAATCTTATGTTCTATTCCTTCCATAGTTCCTAGATTAAAATTGTGGGACTTATCAACCATAAAAAATGAAAAGTAGAATGTCTTTTACTATTGGGCTAGCATTGAAATAGTCATTATAGCATTGGGAAGGGTGCTCTTCATCTTAGCTTTGCACATAACCACCTGCAACATCTAGAAGAGAACTGATAGCCAAAATCTTTTCCCTTTGACTCACTTTAACTCTACCATATTCTAAATTTATATCAACACCTTATGAATCTCCTTTCATAAAATCACCAATTTCATGAAGAACCCATAATCAGTTTGAATTTTCTCTATAACTCTATATGTGACCATTAGCCTGCTCCATTTTTACAATATAATGTGTGTTTTATATCTCAATATAAAATGTATTTTTTTTGGTAGAATTCTTTTGATAAACTCTAAGAAGGGGATAAATTTTAGGTTTTGGATCCATTTGATGGTGTTACTATGGGCATTAGGAATATTCACTCACTATCTATTATACATGGAGTCAAATTGAAAAGAACAAGAGATGCAAATGTAAATATTTTAAAGGTCACAAGTAACATACCCCTTGCTTATAAAGGTAAAGTAGATGGAGCTATCTATTTGAAAGAGAATGAAGGGGCCTTCACATAGTGGCCACTAAAATATTTGAAAAAAATGGCATAGTTGATGTTTATCATGTACTAGCTATTAGACAACTTATCTCCAAACACTAGTTTTTTATCAAATCTTTCCAATATTATTTGATGAACTTGAGAAGGTCCTCCATTCTAGCAATTTTTCCTTTTATATATTTATATTATTTTATGAGGTCTTGTAGAATCAACAGGGAAGAAGCTGCATGGTGGATAAATTTCAAGAAAATAATAGTTAGCACCTTCATTTTATTCAAAAGGGAACATAATCCCTTCATCACTTCCTTCAACTCTCCTTCAATCTAGATCTCCTCTTCACTAGTGTCCATTAAATCCTCCTTGTAAAAATCATAAGTGGATTTTTTTAGCTCCTCAAAATAATTGGTTCCCTCCTTCTCCAATTATTGATCAGGATTGGGTTTATCTTTTAATTTACCTACTTCTTCCCCTAGATTCAAGGTAGAAGGATCATCCATAGTCTTTACTAATTAAATTTTTCCCCCAGCCAGTCTCCTATATCTCTTAATATTCATCTTTCTTTCCATCCAACTCTAAAATTTAAAACTAGACCCTTCTTTTGCATCCTCCTCACCTTACACCTGAGCCTCCAAGTGTTATTTGTCACTAGCCAAAATTTGAGGCTCCATGCCTACCACATTATTGTTCTTACTCTTTCCCTAAGTGATCTTCTTAGAATTGATCCAAACATTTAATTTCCTCTTTTTATTACCAAAAGATGAAGGGTTATTTTTTAGCTCCTACAGCTCTTCGATAGCTAGAGAGTGAGAAGGTTCAAGGGATCTAGAAGTTGCATCTATCAAGGGGGATAACCAGAGGCTAGTTAGAGAGGGGAAAAGCTTCCAAACTTAGGGGATAGGTTTGAAGAGGGGGTAACAAGGTTATTTGGAAAGCAAAGGGAACCATAGGGACCCACTCTTAGGGGAATTTGATATTCATTAGGGTTATTATCATGGGAACTATTTAAAAACAATGATTATAAAGGATTACATGGATACAATGCAAGGTGAAAGTGATAAAGCCTAAATATAAGACCTTGGTAGAGTATAATAGTGGAGGCAACTAGTTTTTATTTCAAGGTAATTTTTTATAGACTTAACATACATATCCAAGGATGATAGGAGGAAGAAGGGGAAGTTAACCAACACCTTATGATGAAAGTGATTCAAAAGAGTGAAATGGTAATGATAAAATTACTTAAAATAACCTTCAAGGGTAAAATATTTCATGATGGTAAAGTATACATTATCCCAAGGGTTAAGCAAGCTCTTTTTATCAAAGCCTCCCTATAACTTCACCAATGTTTCTCCTTCAATAAATAATTTTTTCAACCCCTTTGGGTATTGAACTTTGGTGAGTATTTTCAATATTTTACCCTTATAACATAAACCCATGGACTTAACAATCAAATCCTCACTAATAACAAAATCTATACCTCTAACCTAAACTTTACGATCACCATCCTATCTTGAAGGAAATTTAATGGAGATGTTCTCATCATATCCATTCAAACATTTAATAAAATGAGAAATGACACCTTCATAACATATACTCAAGAGCATATCATCTGATTTGGTTTCATCACATGATAATGGTTCAGTTCTAAATTTTTCTCCTCCCATGACTAAAAGCTTCACAAAGTTATTACACAAATGAAAAGAGACTTAGAACAAAGTGAACAACCACCAAGGATATTTAACAAAAATTGAATGGAAAAATATGAAAGCTTTCGAATCTCACACCCAATCTTTAGTAAAATTTAGGCTAATTCTATAATTATTGCACATATGAAATAGCTTTATAGGATTTTCCATGTGAGAATATGCCTTAAAGGATTGAGGGTACCTTGTGCGATATTGATTTTTTTTGATATATTGTTATATTGTAGTTTTTAATAGTTTTTTAAATCATATATTTCCTCATGTGATCTCATTATATTATTATTTCAAAATAATCATAACAAATGTGATCAAGACACAATGATGACCACTGAAATTAGTGAATAGAAATGATTAAATATACTACCAAATTGATCAAAATGATGATTAAAATTAATGACTAAATACACTACTAATGCACAAAAATCAATGAATAAAAATGACTAAATAAGTGACCAATTAACAATAATCAATGACTAAATTAATGACTAAATATATTAGTGAATAAAAAAAGACTAAATAAGTGACCAAATTATAATAATCAGTGACTAAATATAATATCAAACAGATCAATTAAAACAACCAATAAATGACTAAAAATGGTTTAGTCATCAATTTGGTCATGTTATAAATGACTAGCAATAAACTACTAGTGGTTATGTGATCATGTTTGGTAATTTATATGCAATTTTTAGTAGTTTTTTAATTCATATATTGTTGTTTCTATATGATTAGTTTCAATCTTGGAAATGGATAGTGTTGGACTATAAGAGAATGTTAAATCTCTTGTGGAGGTTATCAAAGAATTGGTGAAAGACATCATCACTAGGCTTGGGACTCTCATAACTCTTTTGAGTATCATGTAGAAAATATTTGGGCCTTCTTCCTCTCAAGTCCATAATTGTATCAAATGTGATAAATATATTAGAGTATCTCTCCAAAATTTTCAATAGATGGATTTAGACTTGAAGATATGTATTATAAGTTAGGAGGAGGCCTTAAGAGGATGTAACTCCTAGTTGCTTTTTGGTTGTTCTTAGGTGGTTTTTTTATTGTTTTTAGTTTTATGTTGTTTTTTGTTTGACTTTAGAAAACACTATTGTTTATTTAAGCCTTGGTGGCCTAGTCTACATGTTCCTTGTATAGGTTTGGGTCCCTAATAAAAAAAATCGGCTTTATCATTAATAAGAAAGTAGGATGAATATATTTTTGATAAATTAAGAGCTACCACTGAGATACATTTTATACAAAAACCCTAGAGTTTTAACCAATACACAAAACAAAAATATTTTATTCACTTTGAAAACCTCAAATATGTACATTGAAATAAAAATAAGGACATATAAGTGAGTCTTGATTTTGTTAACAAGAGAAGAAAAATAAATAACTATAAATATTTTAAAACCATAATTTAATCTTTCAATCATCCATAGAAAAATCATATGGATATCAGAAATATTAGTAAAGAAATATGAGTATCACTTCCACAATAGAAACAAACTATGTATGCAACCTTAAATATAAATTTATCACCAGAAGGTTAATGCAAAACCATAGAAAATTCAAACTCAAAACCATTTCCTTCTTATTTCTCAAGATGAAAAATAAATATTTCTTAATTAATAAATAAATAATGTTCACCTAAGGAATTTGATTTATAACCAACTTAAGTAACCTCACCCATATTTAAAAAGGACTCAAATGTATTTAATAATATTTAATAAATAAATAAAGTAGCATTGCCAATATTAAAAATAAACTGAAAACTAAAATTAAAATACAATATAGATTCACATCTAGTAAAATATTTCCAAAACAAAACCAAATAAACAAAAGTATTGAAGATAACAATGAATTACACATAAAACCCAATGCAATTATTCCCCATTGGATGTGAGAACATCTAAGTTATGTTTAATTAATGGAATTTTTTTTTTTCTAATTTTCCTTTCAAATCTACCACATTTTTATTATTTTTTAACTAACTTTGCAATTGATACCAAATAAGCTTTGAAAATGCCACATTAAAATAAACTTATAAAATTACACATTTTCGAAGCTATATTTGAAATTATGACCTTCAAAGTGATAGTGTTTAGAATTTATTATATTCCCAACTCACAAATTAAACTATATTACCTTAAACATGACCAATAATGCAGTGTTTAATATTTCAATAGTACAAAGTTAGATGTAAAATGTATCTATCATCTTAAACTCATATCTATTTTAATGAAAAAAAACTATGTATACTTAAATGTTACATTTTATAGCATTTTTTCATATTTATACTATTATCATTTTCATAACTAGCCAATGATTGATTTTGGTTTCCGCAATTCCAACCAGTACACATTCAAAATTTTAAACCACCACACAATTTATTTTCACTCCAAAAAAAAGATGTTTAAACAAATAAATTATTTAATTTAATTCAAATTTTTAACAAATCACTCAATAATAGAAATAACAAGAATATATAATAATGATATAATTCAATCAAAAGTGAGACTCTAGATATATAATAAAAGTATTTGGTCATAATAAGAAAATAAAATGTACAAGCTAACCCCCACCATATATGAGAAATATGAAAAATTATGATACATATTTAAAGATAATTTTCAAAATATTTAATCTTTTCATAGGAGTACTACATTTAAAAATAACACACCCCTTAAAAAGTCATTGATTTAATGTGAGGATTATGCATTTGAGTGAGAAAGTAGTGGAACGAAAATTTAATATGGATGAGAGACATACTACCCTAAAATATTATTATCCTACACCCAAATGGACCTTAGACCTATAATATTGAAATTATGGAGTTTGATATTCAATTGAAATAGTTCTTATGCCAATAATATGATCATGTCTTTAGGTGTGATCTAGATTTTAATAATTTTTTTGTAATTTTTAATGATTTCATGGATTTTTAATCTTTGAATTTTCTATTTTCCTCCATATTTATTTTTAAGGCTAACCATGGGTGTTAAATCTTACTAACATAATAAATTCTACACTTAGCTACTAGAGATGAGAACCTAATGTCTATGAATCCTAGATACTCCTAGAATTACACCATAATAAAAAGTGCAATCTCAAAACTATCCCAAGTGCACTTCTAGTCAAATAAAAGGGGTAAATGGGGATTGATGAAGATCCAACCAATTAATAAATACATAAATGGGTTCATCATTATACCCATTTATTTTTACTAATTTTAAATGGGTACCTAATATTACTTTGTTTTCAAGTCCTATTTTATTTTGAGGACATTGAGAACAATTTTTATATAGTATACTCCCTAAGTTGCACTGAAAGGGTGATATCGATGTAATTAATTATTTTTACACCATTATTTAATCTTACGTAGGTGGCATTATTTACTTGGGTAAATTAATTTTTTAATCTCTATTTTAAGTGTGATCATGTATAGAACACTCATATGTGTCACATATCTATAATATTATCATTCTTAAAATACTCTAACTGATAATGAATATGATTTGAGTGATAATGCTTATCACTTGTATGTTCTAGATTAGGAATTTTCTAGGTGTGACACTTGTAATAATTTATTTTAGGGTTACATAATTATGGTTTATTCTTTATCTATTATTTAAGGAGGAACACAAGTGTACTTTTAAAGAATAAAGATAATAGAGAGATATTGTAATAATTTATTAATGACTTCTATTATAGTGATGATCTATGAATGATATTCTAGGTTATGAGTATTTTTCACTTGAACATGATATTATATTAACCTTTCATATCCATTAATAAGTGTCATAGGTTTATATAATTATGAATCCACCATTATTTATATATTTATCCCCTTCTATAACCATTTTTGTATCCCTTTAGCCCATTCTCGGTATCAAACTTTTTATAGCAGTATTTTTGGGACTTCTAAACTATGTTGTTGGTTCCAAAACATGACAAAACCATATGAATAATTATAAACTTAACCATGTTTTGACACAGTCAAATATAGTTAATATTAGATTTTTTTCCAAATTTTTGAGTATAGTTCTGTATGATAGTTTTTTCAATTAAAATTTTCTCAGTTTTCCTATTGTAAAAAAATAATGAGAGTTCATATTTTTATTTAAAGGTTTTGTTTTATCCCCCCATACATTTGTCTTAGAATTATGCTTACATTAATTTATTTGATCTTATTTCTTCAAGATAGTTATATGAGGTGTATTTTTTGGCTATGAATTAATTTTATCATAGCATTGGTTTGGTATTATATTCATTTTCGATGATATTTTATGAGTATTAGTAGATGAACCTATGAATTATTATTAGAATTTATATTTTATTCATTGAATCTATATTTATTATTCAATCCCCTAAACCGTTGGCTTGGTTTATGTCTACATCGTTTCCCTATCAAACAATCCATGACCAATAAAATTAGGACCTTCATGCTCAACAACATAAGGATTTATTCCTTGGGATTTCAAAATCATTAAACTATTGACATGGGATGTGTGTGTGTGTGTGTGTGTGTGTGCACGTGCGTGCGTGCGTGTGTGTGTGTGTGTGTGTGTGTGTGTGTGTGTGTGTGTGTGTGTGTGTGGGTGCGTGCGTGCGTACGCACACGCGCATGTGTGTGTGTGTGCGCGTGTGCGTGTGCGTGCGTGTGCGTGCGTGTGCGTGCGTACGTGCGTGCGTGCGTGCGTGCGTGTGTGTGTGTGTGTGTGTGTGTGTGTGTGTGTGTGTGTGTGTGTGTGTGTGTGTGTGTGTGTGTGTGTGTGTGTGTGTGTGTGTGTGTGTGTGTGTGTGTGTGTGTGTGTGTGTGTGTGTGTGTGTGTGTGTGTGTGTGTGTGTGTGTGTGTGTGTGTGTGTGTGTGTGTGTGTGTGTGTCTCTATATATGAAAATATAATAGATTAATTAGCTTTATAAAAATAGGGAAATTTTCATAAATGATAAATATTTAAAATAGATCAATCACTTTTAGTCTCCAGCTCATCATTTGGATCAATGACTCTTTCCCATAGAGGACAAGAGACCAACCTCATAAATTTTGTCATATAAAGCATTTTATGTTTGTTTCTCCTACATATAATCCCTCCACTCATGTCCTCAAATGCTATAAAGGTTTTATTGAACTATGTATTGATATTAAAAAGTCAAATATAATTTTGGTAAAATCATTACTTGGTCAAACAAATGACTTTTTTAAATTGGAGGATGTTTATATTTTAAGTGGGGAAGTATTAATTGGTGTAATTTTTTAATAGGAAGGGTATTATTATTTAATTTGGTGATGATTTAATTTTTAAAATTAGTAATTTATTGTAAATAGAGGGGACATTTTTTTTTGTGCCCATATTTTGGAAAATTATAATAACACTACCATTTTTATCCTAAGTGGGAATTTTTTGTTGCATGTTCCTTTTTAAAATTTTATATTTCTTCTTATTTACCATTTTTAATTCCTAGATATCATTTTATTTTACTTGTGCCACTATTATGTTAAATCAATGATACATTTTTTATGGTACTTAATGTCTACCACTCTTGAGAACTTCATTTTTTACCATTATTAGTAGATGAATTATCAATGATATCTAATTTTCATACTTTTGAGTGTAAATTTCCTATTATTATGTGATTTTTAACCTATTTTTTATACTAATGCTTCTTTCCTAGATCTACATACACTTATGTCATAAAATCATATTTTGTTATTTGACATTTGATCACTCATGAAGATAGTCAAATTTGTATAAGATAACAAAAAACTTAAAAATTCAATTTATCTTCTACACACCTTTATTTAAAAAATAATTCCCTCATACATTCACTACAACACCAAATTGTATATTGCTATCTTAAAATTGATATATTGGACCCATATTTACTTGCATCTCGTCTACCATGAACCCCTACTCATACATCCATTAATATTTATTTATTAGTTTATGAGCATAATTATATTAATTATGATGTTTCACCATCTAAATATAATATTTATATCACTAAAATTATTATTTTTATCCTAATTCTTGTAATTCTGCACATTCATCTTATCCTAACTTTGATTCACTTGATTACTTATCTGGTTCTTTTGAGGAATATACTACAAGATTTGGTTTGTTTATGTTTTATTATATGGGATAAATTGGTAGAGATATTATTAGAAATTCTTAAATTATAATTTATCTTATTAAAATTATTCATTATAAGCTATGTCATGGAATTGGTTACTCTATTATTTAGCCCTTTTAATATAAGTATTGTTAAACTAATGGTATTAAACTATTGAAATTAAAATGCTAATATACACTAATTTGATAATAATATAGTCAAATAGAATATACTATAGAATTTAGAGAAAATGGAAACTTTTTAAAAGGGTGAAAAGGCCTAAGGATCTAAAAACCTCCATAAAATAGAAATATATCTATGTTATCTCATTGTAACTAGAAAGTCTATGAAATTAACCTATCAATAGAGTTGTAATTAAAATAATAATTTTTAATATGTTGGGACAAGTCTATGGGAGGTAGATAGGTGCACATTGAAACCTTGTATGGATACTATGATCACATCCTAGTTGACTTCATTCATAATTTTTAGATCTAGGTCCATACGATCACCTTTAAGGGTTGATTATTGAGCTTTATGTTTTGTATAGCCATATATAAGACCTAAAAAAGAGAAAACCCTAGATCTTACACATGAACTAGATAGTAATTATATTAAAAAGGGGAGAATAAAAAAATGTTAGTAAGAATGTCTTAACTAGCCTTTGAAACCTTGTGTAACTAAGTGTTTCCTTCATAGCCAAAATGGGCCTCAAATCAAAATAGTTTTCCCTCCTAGAGTGATTGTGTGATCCATGATTATGCAACTTGAATGACAATATATATAATATTGGTTTAAATTTTTGATAATATATTCCATTGAACTATAATAATTAATATATACACGTGATTATGACTTCTAAAATGTTAAAGATTTGAAATATAAAAAATTAGATCTCTCTTATTTAATGTGCATCTATTACTAGAGAGATCAAGTGGGTGTAATAATGAGTAGCCTTGATGTGATTTTATAGGAAAATATTTAGAATAATTTTTCTAATTGAATTTACCAAATGTGTGGGATATCCATAATGAAACATCTCAATTAGAAAAAAATTATTGTTATAACATGGGAGACAAGGCCACACTAAGGGATAAGGATGCAATATGGGATAACCTGACTAATGCAGACTTATCCTAGAAGACCAAATCCTATTAAGATAGGTTTTATAGGAACCTCTAAGATGAATAGGGATGAATGTAGTTAAAATTGAGATGTTTTTAGGATATTTATAGTGATTAAAATATAGTGAAATCTCTCTTATTTATAGGATATTTATAGCGATTAAAATATAGTGAAATATCTCTTATTTATAGGATATATATATAGTTTCAATCTATTGATATGAATGGTGTAACTTTAAAAATTTACAACTTGAAACTTGAGAAATTTGAGAATACTATAACCTAAACATGAATATGAATTAGTATCATTACCCATGTATCTATACTTTATTTAAATTCTATTTTTAAATTTTTAACATTGAAAATTTGAAAATTTTCCACTTTTGAAACCTTTTTGAAACTTTTACTTGTGACTTTTGAATTGTTTGAAATGTTTTGAAATTATAGGAATGAGTGAAAAGTAATTACAAATTCCCCCATAATCTAAAAAAATTGAATCATATTTCCATTAGTAAATTGTATATTTCCATAAATATGAATATTTTTCTCATGAGGCTTGAATGTTCCAAGCAAGCCCATTGTGATGCCCCATTTTTGAGATGAGATATGTAGCCTAAAAATCACTTATCTCAAAGGAAATCATATGTGAAAGATATATTATTTTTATCTTTATAAATAAATTTCATTCATAGTAGTGAATATAATGTTGCATTTGCATATGAAACATGTTTTATAAAGTTGTATAATTGAAGCATAGAAGTAATGTATCCATGATATGCATCATGATATTAAAGTTGGAATAAAGTATATAGTTGATGCATAACATGAATCATGGAATAATAGTAAATTATATAGATTTCATGATACTAATAATAACATCAGATTAAAAATTAACAATCATAAAATAAAATTCATATAATTTCATGTAATTTGCATAATATGTCATGCATAAGGCTCTAGAGGCCACATACATGGGGCATGTAAAATGTACCAAAAAACATAAGGAAAAGGGATAAAATGGAATAATTATATCATAAAATAAATAATTTGAACATAAAAGGCCAAGGGACACACACATAATAAGCAAGTCTAACCTATCATGTAATTAAATAACAATGCAAAGTAAAGAATGCACCAAATGAGATTAGTATAGGCCCGTCATATGTATGAATGTGAATATTATAAATTAGAATATATCATTTAATACATAGTAAAAACATGACTGTCTTATAAATACATTTTTATGATATATATTTTAACATGGTACATTGATTATGGATAAATACATGTTAAAGTGTTCATAAAGAATGAAGAGATGCCCCAAAATTAACAAGGTTGTTGGGTAATAAGGTAAACTTGACATCAAAGAATCATGTGAGAGTATATCTTATATCACACTCAAGTACCTTATGATAATCATCGGTTATGTAACATGATATATGATAAATACTTAACATATATTAAACAAGATATAAAAATAAGTAGGCTATCAAAATTTGAAAATGCTTTAGGTCATGGTTTTGAATTTTTGA
Source organism: Torreya grandis (assembly GCA_037957365.1). Taxonomy (NCBI): domain Eukaryota; kingdom Viridiplantae; phylum Streptophyta; class Pinopsida; order Cupressales; family Taxaceae; genus Torreya; species Torreya grandis. The sequence goes on along the minus strand of JARHVA010005832.1, from coordinate 460,403 downwards.
CAATATTTACATTCTAAAAGAGATTTTCAAATATTAGATAAGAATATATTTTTTTTTAATAAATGAAGTAGGAAGTATTATAATAATCCTCAACAAGTTTCAAAAATCATAACATGATAAGGAGTAAGAAAATAAATGTGGCCCCATTGTATATATAACTTTGAGTCATAACAAAGTAGTGTAAATATGTAAGAATGTACATACTCCTCAAACAAGATAAGAGAATTAAGTATGCTCATTTATTGAGTGCCCTTATTGTGATAAGATATGGTTTTATATATTTAAAAAATTTAATAGAAGAAATATTATAAGAAACAACATTAAAAATGATATATTGAGTGCCCTTATTGTGTTCATATATATCTACATATAATAATGAATAAACCTTTTTGGGATGCTCACGAAGATATTTTAGAATTTTTTCATCATAATTTGGATAATAGGACTCTTATTAATTATTTTATTTTGAAATAATAGTAATGATTCACCCCTCAATAGGATGCAAAGTAAGAAACGGAAAATATTTTAAAGTTTTACGTCTAATGCAATTGCTAATATATGTTTTTTTTTGTTCATAAGTCCTTTAATATTGGATAGTATGAAAATGAGTAGCATTAAAAATGATATCATAATTTGGATTGAAATTACTTAGATCTTAAGGGGTGGATATAAAATCATACCCAATACATGTTATCCCTTCATTAGTAGAAGGAGCTATAGGATGGGTAATTCATTAAGCATGATTACCCATCCCTAGTCCAACAATATAATTATGATTTTGTAAATATGTAGATCTGAAACCATATTGGTTGACATCTATTTATGAATTAATTAAATGTGATATATATGTGGTATAATATTATGATTATTTGAAAGAGGAAGATCACAAGTTTTTACATTAGTGAATTTTAAACTTGGGGATTTAAAATAGTGGTTACGTGATTTTTGAATGTTATACAAATGTTAATTATAATGTTGTGGAGAGTTATCTGAAGTAGTTTTTGGATCATTAAAAAACTTTAAGCATGTATAAATTAAATAAATAACATCCTAGAAAGTAATATAATGTTTGACAAAAAAATGCATGATCGTATGTAATATATGAAGGAGGATTTAAATCATTAAGTTTGATTCAAACAATGTTATAGTATAATTTAAGCAATGCCAGTGACTATGAATACAATATTATGTGAATTAAGTAATGTTCATCACTATGAATACAATACCAAAAAAAATAAAGGTATGAGGGTGATCTATTAATGGAGTTGAATGATTTATAGGCTCTCAAAATTACTTATTCATTCATTAATTAGTATTGGTCCTATGTTTTAGAGCACTAACTATAGAGGTATAACACTGCATGTATTCCACTAACCCTAATTAAGGGTATGATGAGAGTAAAATCCTTGGGAAATACATTTCTCTCAAGTGCACCACAAACCATATGGCTAAAAGAGAATTTCAATGACATAAACAAGGGATCTGAAGTATTTTTCATTTACCATAAGACACGTGGAAACTAAACTATGTGTTTAGTGTTGTATTATAGATATGAAATTATGTTAAACCCCTCACACCATGATATTTTTAAATAAAACACCAAAAAAACCTTCATGAGAGTCACTAAGTAATTTTAAAAATATTATAATGTGCTTTTAAATCAAACAAAAGAAAATGTAAAATGAAGAGAAAAAGGTGAAATTATTTTAATTTTATAGATAAATAAAATTTCAACTTGATGTCAAAAGAAATATATTATGTATCATAATGATCCAAGATGACAATAAAATTTATTTACTTTCATATTTAATCCAAGGTTTAAGAAATTGAATCATTTTACATCATATATTATCAAAATTTGAAGGTTTTTTTTAATTTAGTGTTATGAATTTACAAAAAAAAAAAAATCAAGGAAAAAAAATTCATGTGTTAAAAATAGTGGGTTCACCAGATTGTTTAACCCTTTTAATTTAAGTGTTCATAAATTAATGGTATTAAACTATTGAAATTAAAATTTTGAAATGTACTAATATGATATTATAATATAGTCAAATATAATATACTCCATAGTTTTAAAAAAAAATGGGAACTTGTTAAAAATAATAAAAATGCCTAAGGATGGGAAAACCTCCCTAAAATAAAAATAGATCTAATGATATAAGCTCATTATAACCAAAAACTATGTGATATTAGCATGGAAACAAAGTCATATTTAAAAATAATAATAATAATCTATTACGACAAGTCTATAGGAGGTGGATAGGGGTGAATTACAACTGAATCTTGGTTGATTGTATAATTTATTTTTTTATATGGGTCCTTGTAATCAATTGGAAGGGTTTATTGTTGAACTATATATTCTATTTTATGGTTTAAAAGACCTAAAAAATAGAAATGCCTAGATCCTACACATGCACTAGATATAAATTAGATAATAAATGGGGGAATAAAAATGGGTTAGTAATGATGGTTAATATGGCCTTATAAACCTTTCATAACTAAGTACTACCTACATAACCCAAATGGGCCTCAAGTAGATGTAGTTCTCCGTTCTAGAGTGATTATGTGATATGTGATTATGCATCTAGAATGACTATAGATATAATATTGATTGAAATGATTAATAATGTATGTCCTTGATCTATAATACACACTATTCAAACTTAGATTATGACTATTATAATGATACATAGTTCAAATTGGAATAAGTAGTGTTAATTTGATTCGGTGTGAAGTGGAATTACTATATACATACATTGGGTGAAATAATGAGTGTCCTTTATGTGATTTCATAAGAAAGTATTTAGAATAATTTTTCTAACTATATTTACCCAACATGAAAGAGATACATTATTAAACATCTCAATTTTAAAAATTTATCATTGAAGCATAGGTCACATGGCTGAGCTAAGGGACAAGGATACAATACAAACCTATCAAGCTAATTTGAACTTGTCCTAGAATACCAACAAATATTGGGACATGTCTGATAGGTGCTTATGAGTTGTATAGGGGTGAATGTAACTAAGATATGGATTTATATATGATATTTTAAATGCTTAAAAAATAATTAAGGATTTATTATAGATTGCGAGTGAGAAAAATGATGAATAGACCAAGTAAGGGTAACGATGTAAAGATTTAGCTTGGTAAGGAACTTAAGGATTAGTTTTATGTGTCTACATTTGGTTCACTAAATATGATACTACATGAGGATAGATCTTCAATTTTTTTATATTCAATTTTTGTATATTTTACACTTCCTAAGGACACTAAAAAATATATGAGCTTTCTTCTTTCTTCTATCAATCCTAGTCAATCTAACACTCTTTTCAATGTTTATTCATCTATAATAGTTGTGCATTTATCACCTAATCATTTACATTCATCTTCATCAAACATCTACATTAATTTTGTAACTATGTTTGATTATAAATGGTGGTTTTAACAATGTTATTATGAGTACTCTATAAACAAGCCACCTATTCCATTCAACTTCTTCATCCACACATTTTTCCTCTTTTTTGTTTTATTAGATTTTTTCATTTGTTGACTATCAAATCACCACTAGGGCCATATAATTTTCACTTATATTGGTTATATTATAATTTTCTTATTAAAACACCATTTTTGTTTTCTTAATTTGTAAATGGGTATTTGATTAGGTAGTTTGTTGTTTAAAACCCATATAAGGGCTACTATATGTCTTTTTTTTTTTACATTTATTTTTGGTTGCATTGAGATAGAACCATGGGGAGTTTTTTGTTACATCTTTGTTCTTCCTCAAACATGTATACATTTTTTTGCACCCTTTTTATTATTTAGTTTTGTTTGCTCATTCATGTTTTATCAATCCACTTTTGTAATTTATGAGGGAGTGCTACTGTGTATTTTATAACCCATAAGAACCACATTTAATATTTAAAGTTGTGAACTCCTATTACATTTTTGACACCTTATTATAGTCTTATATTAAATATGAACCAGTAAAATAAATCCTAGTGTCAATTTTTTAATGTTCAAGCAGTAGATTATAGGCATATAACTTGTGAAAATTAAGTTCATGGGCTACTTTATGAGCCACTTGCTTATTTCAAAAAAAAAATCAACTTTGGTGATAGTTCTTAGTGACAGTTAACCATTTTTTGAGGTTCTATTATGCCCCTAATTTAATGTTTTTCTTTATTCATTTCTTTCATTGGCTTTGAAACTTATTGGAGACATCATTTGACATCCATTTCACATAGTTTTACATTGATTAGGGTGATTGAGAACTACATCCTTGGATTCGTCCTTCTACCCATTTCTTCTTAGTTATTTTAAATGGTCACCTAAAATGGCCTTATTTCTAGGACCTATTATCTTATGATCACTCTAAGACCCTTTTCTTCATGTACTCCCTAAGATATAATTAAGGGGGGTTATTAGTGTAATCAATTATTTATACACCATTATTTAATATTACTTAGGTATAATTATTTACTTAGATAAATTAATTAATTAATTTATATTTTATGTGTGCACATATCTAACACATTCATGTGTCTCACATTTATAGAATAGTATCATTCTTATAATTTTCTAATTCATAATGTTTATAACTTGTATGTTCTAGATTAGGAATATTCTAGGTGTGACACTTGCCACAAGATAATCTAGGGTTAGATACAAATAGCTTATTATCTCTCTTATATTTAAGGAATACCAGTGTTCTTGTATAGAATGAAGATTAGAAATAAAGTTGATAATAATATTCTTGTAATAATATTGTATATTTTTATATTATAATATGTGTATGATTTATACTATAGTGATGATCTATGGATGAGATCCTAGGTTATAAGTCTTCTTCACTATGATACCAACCACATAAAAGGGTGATACAATAAAGACATAATATTAAGTAATGACATGAAGTGAGATTTTTTATGTAAAAGTGAATACACATAAGAGAGGATCTATAAACACATGGAAATGTAGATTGAATTGTATAAATAGAAACCTTATGAAAGGAAAGGATATTAAAGATGGTCATCATTTTTAGGCTAAATTTGTGTCCCACTCAAATATAGATATTATATTAACCATAATAAGAGGAAAAATGGAATCAATAACACATGGGATGAATTCACCCACCTTCTTAAAATTATATTAGGTATGCAAGCGATGACAAATTTATAAAATGTATAGTTGGGTGAGCAAAAATTACTACCACTAGAGGTTAAACTAATCTCTTTACCTAAATTATAGTTTTGTAATGTTGTGGGTAGGTTTGATATCTTATTTCATAAGATAAGGAAATTATAATCTACTGAGTAAGACATGTTATCATAAAAATGTAAAAGAGATGGAAAGAGTAAGGTATAAAAGGGATGATTCTTTGATTTAGATCAGATGTTTTAGTGCTAAGAAATGAAAATTATGGTTATTAGAAATTATATCATTGGGAATCAAGTTTAATTAATGAATAACTTAAATAACTCAATGAGAAAGACTCAAAGGAAAATGTGAACATATAATTTGGAATCTCTATCAAAATAAATAAAATACATTATAATGTATATATTGCACATAATGAATTAATAAAATCTTTAAAATAAATATAATGAGAATCCAAAATCAATCAAACTAGATTTTTTAAAAATTAATTATATATTCACTTGAAAAACTAACATCCAAACAACTTATTGGCATGTATTACTTCTCTCAAATAAATATATTTTGTAAAATAATTATGATAAAAAAAATGGGAATGGTAGGTGAAATTATAGTATAATTTCAACAAAGTTTTAGTGTAAAATTAGTTGACCCTTTGCAATGGTAAGCCCTAATTATTAAGTAGGGAAGGCAATTAGACCCATTGCCTTAATGGAAAACTAACATTTAATTGTAATGACACCAAAATTAAATGGTCTTACCACAAAAATTGAATAAAAACTAATCATAGTTCAACCAACTAGGATAATACTTCAAGAAAACAAAAGGAAAAACCTTATTCAAGGCACAACTTTAAGATTTTAACACTTTGCATCAATTTTAATTTAAAAAGGGCTAGAAAATTAAATGAATTTCAAAGTCTAATGATCTATAAGTCACTATAATTAATTTCTTATCCATAAATTGATTAGTGTCCCAAAAAATAAAATCCACCTCTTTATAGAAAGATCCCAACGATGGAATAGTTGGTTCATGCTCTAGTTTTGTCCATTCACAATTCTATGTACTTATCTCCATGACAACAAATCATATTCTAGATGCACCCTTTTATTATTAACTGATGGAAATAGAACAATATAGGAATAATTAATTATTTAAATCTATATATAGGTGAATCATATCCTATTGATGAGCTTATTGATATCCTTAGTAATTAAGTCACTTTTGCCTTTGAGATGTGTAAAATCCTATCATTTTTTGTCTTTTGTCTCTATATCTATATATCCACCATTGTTATGATTAATACTCATGTTATTATTCAAAATCAACTCATGAAGTATTCATTGTAGGGTCTTTAATAGATCCAATGTTATGTGAGGTCCAAAAAATATTGGGTCCCCACATACTATGTTGCTGAAAATAACAAGTTACAAATGTATCAACAAGTCAATATTTTATCTTATATCTTTATTATGAAACTAATCTTAAAGATAAAACCATCATTTTATTTCCCTTCCTTCTCTACTTATTCATCAAATTTAACATGCATTTCATGTTTATGTGATTTTGATATTGTGACATCCATAAAAATCATAGGAAGTTAGGAGATATCAGGTTTAAATTTTGGATTTATATATCATTTGGGTCAATTCCACAATATCATACCACTTGGAGTGATCTTGGGACTTCAAGGATATCTCATCTATTGAAAATGTACTCATCATTATAAAATATACTTCCCTATGATGCAACCACATGTTAGAATTATAAGAAGTACGATTAGAATAAATTATAACCATCAAGTTTTAATTTTTCTTCATTTAATTATCAATATGAAACCATGTGTCATAATATTAATAATTTAGGCTTGGAATGTCTTTGAAAACCTTTTCATTATGTATCACCTTCCTTGATATTAAAATCCTTGAGTTGTGAACATGCATCAGAATCATAAAGATTCAATGATTGGAGAATATTTAATACTTAGAATATTTATGTATTTTTGATGAACCCAAATTTATATTACTCTATGATTTGGATGGTATTATCACTTAGATTTTGCACCCATCTATGTGTGGTAGTTTGTAATGTAATATGAGCTATAAGTTATGGGAAATATAACGAAAAAATGGGATCAACTCCAAGCTATGGGACCTTGGAGAATTTATGTGAACCTTTGGATAAGGATTAAATATTTTCACTAATTTTTATGTAAATAATATATTACCATCTCACATTAAAATACTACATCTTAGTGATCTTGATCCTAGCTAGGGTTTGACTTGTGAGGAAAAGAGTTTTAGAAATGAATTTGTAAAAATGTAAAATGGTGATTAAACCAAGTAATATAGTGGAAATTAGTGCTTTCTTTGTATGAACATAGTAGGACAATAAATATACTTAAGCATATTAGGGAACAAACTTATGCAAATATGAAACCAAAGGTAATATTAGGAACTTATCATAGAAGGAACATGATTTTTTATTTTAATTAAACAAATTTTTAGAAGGGAAATATAATACCATAAATGAATTTTTTGAGACTGAAATAAGAATAAAACAATTAAAAAAATTGATAAATAGTTGCACTTACACAAATATAACATAGACAAGGAAGGCAAAAAATCAATCTAATGTAGTTTTCTAGGTTACATCATGTAGATCAATTATTCAAAATATAGAATACTTTCTCCAACAATAAAAGGATAAGATGGGCTATGCCATGGTACTCATATTTATAAAAAATACATCTATCTTGAAATAAGGTAGTTATAAAAAGCCTATGCCTAGTTAAAGAATAATAAAATCAAGAAAACTTCATGTAAATGGCATGATCTTCAGCTTCAAATGATGTCCTTAGTGAGGTAAATGGTTGGAATAAGAAACATGAAACTATTGAGCACTTTAACAAGTATTGAAGGAATGGAGAAATCCATTGAATATTCATGAAAACATCCTCTTTGTCTTAAGTTTTTTTATTTTTATGTTTCCCAAGGAATGAGGCACCAAAATAAACTAACACTTAGAAAAGTTGAAAGCTTTTAGGTACTTTAGGTTATAACTTGAAAAACCTAACTTGTATTTTTTAGTTAAGACTTTTACAACTTTTTAACTCATCTAAATTTGACAAATTTCACATTTTAAATTACAATATGATTTTTTTCAAGTTAGTCAACTCAAACCTTATCAAAATAAAAGGGCAATTTACAAGTTTCACTTTTATAACTTTTTAGCTTGTCAAAAAGATAATTGAAAATTACAAGTGGCTCTTTCTCAAAAACATTGTAACCTACAACTTTAAAATGTTTCTTAAAACAAAGTAATGAAATTTATAGAATGTATTTTATTATAATAATTAATCTACAGCCATAACCTTTAAAGATTCCTTGTCCTTCGTTGTGTGTATTTTTATATTTTAAACATTAAATATTTTAAAGATCTCTTAGAGGTGATCTTCATCAGGACCAAGTGAATATAGGTTACTTATCTCACATTATTCCATCATTTCATAGAGTTATTTAGATGCATCCTTATACGCCTTAGTGTTTTTTCACAATTGATCCATTGTATTGTGATACCTAAGGAATCAATAGATGGAACTCAAGTTGAATTTTGTATCCCATGTTGAATCTCTTCTAACCAATCCTTCGAAATTGTCCTAAAATTATTGAACTAAAAGTATTTTATCTTGTGGATCTATTGCTTCACATGACAATCTATTAAGCAAATACTCAATATCATAGATTGCATCTATAGCCTTATCAAATGTATCATTGGCTTTATTAATACTCTTAATGAGTATTCTTATTTTGAAATTGGATGCCCTATCAAGTTCCTCATTCTCTACATCAATTTTCAATATCTTCTCTAAAATGAGGGTATTAATATTAATTAGGTAAATAACATGCAATTTTGGGAAGAATAAGTTCCACCTTTCAATCTCTTCCTCATATTTGCTTATTTATGATTTCAAGGATGCTTGATCATCTTTCAGAGTCTTGTAATAGTCCATTTATATCTTAATTAATTTTTTAAATTTTTATGATAATCTCCTCAACCCAATATTGTATGGCCCTTCCCAAAAATACTAATATTTCTCACTACTTAAAGCATTTCTTTGTCAGGGAATTGAGCAAGAGAATAAGTTGTTTGGGATACTAGCTCTATAAACCTCTTCATATCTATTGTTAATTTTTTAAATTTATTCTTAAATTCATCCTTTGTGACCTTGTTACTATCCACATTCTAAAAAAAAGAACTAATGTATAAATAAAAATCATGTTTTAGTCCTTTTCTTATAGGATGACCTAGTTGCACTTTGGATATTTGATAATCCATCATCACTAGATTTTTTTGTTTGTCTATTGGAGGGACTAAAATTTATACATATGTCACCCCTAATAAATCATATAATATCTTAGATATGGTTATGGGCCTAAATTTTATCTTTTAGATGCCTATAATAGACCAAAGTCTAGTGTGATGGGTGAGACCATTGTTTATGTTTCTTCCCTACTAATTGCACTAGCCATCTTGGAGTGGCATCTTATGAAGCTAACACTATCATCTATGAATATGTAGCTAAAGTTACTATACTAGTGGTTATCATGATGAGCTTTATATCCATCAATGACATTACTACTAAATCCTTAGTTAATATTTTGTCAATCCCTCCCCCTTTATTGGTTGAGTAGCCACAATTATATTAGTGAGTTCCTATGTCTCTACTTCTTGGGTGGGGGATTAGGTTATTGATGGAATGGAAGAGATGGTTGTTTCAATGGGTGAAGTGAAAATGGATTTGCCTACCAAGGTTGTGGGATATGTAAGTGACATTCATGGAGGGGTAGGAATGGGTAGTTGAAATATTGGAACCTATGGAAGTGTAGAATCTAAGGAAATGAATGAGTCAATCAATATGGTAGGAACACTCAGATTTGATTAAATGGGCAATGTGATGGGAGATGAAAATGAAGCAATAAATACCCTAGTGGGTAGGATGGGTAGTGGGATTTTAGTCAAGATGATTCAATCCAAAACTTTATACTATTAGGTGAAGTTAGTGAGTAATAGAGTAGTAATGGATATGGGAGATGAGATGGAAAGAATTGCATAAGAGGGAAGTGAAAGTAAAGTCTGAGTGTCTAGTTGTATTGACTAGATTATTAATAATGGAGTTACTTGGATAGGTGAGCTAGTGGAAATGGAGGGGGAAATTGTTTAAGTTAATCTTGGAGTGGATATAGGAGGAAGAGGTGTTCTAGTTGGTGGAATAATAGAGATAAGATAGGGAAATATTTGTGCTTGATAAATAATTGTGTCCTAAGTGGAAATTTGTATTGGCTAATCTGTTTGAGGTGTTGCTACCTCTTGGCTATTAGATTGACTTTGTTTAGCCTTTTGTTTACACTTCTTCTTATGTGATATCACTAGCCTATCTACCTATCATGATTGGGTTCTACTATTGGAACATTCCATTATTGTTACCACACCTTTTTCTTTCACTTCTCTCAACTTATCACTGATACTCAAGGTATCGTAAGTGACCTTGACCCCTTTTGTCCTTAGCCAGTTAATTATTTTATTTATCACATGGGTGGTCATATCCATCAATGATAAGGACTCAAGTATGGACCATTTGACTAATGTAAGAGGATTATAAAATATCTTATTATCATAGTAAACCTTTTCAACTAGAGATTCATGATTTATTACGTCCTCAGGGATTGGTTCCATGTTGTAAGTATTGATTTGCTCTAGGATCATCCTAGAATAATCTCTTAGTCTCACTTCCTCTTCATCATCCATGTCATTTAGGTAATATTCATAATAAGAAACATGGTAATATGTTGTGATCCCCAATATACTAGTAATGTTTCTAGTCACATCATAAAATGTCCTTCAATCAAGATCTCTTAAGGTCATTTGAGTTATCTCAACATCTACACATTTATTTTTTGATAAGGAAGGGCATGTATATCTCCATATGATAATGGGGAAGTGTATTCTTGACTTATGTCTACTTGACAACAATTTTTTAGTCTCTAATATCTACCTCACAACTTCCACTAGAGTCCATCTTTCACTTACATATATTTACAGGTGTAAAGACAACCAATGAAACTCCTACCCTGATGTATGAATATGTTGGGAATTGAATGAAAGACAATTCCCAATTTATGATCTCAAAAGTTATGGTATCATAGAATATTCTCTTTTATAGAACCTTATCAAACATAATTATGATGCAGTATATGAATGCATCCTTTATTCTTTTGAAATATTATTTACTTGCCTCAAGGATGAGGTTAAGGTAATCATTAAAGACATTGTTCACTTGGTCAAGCACTATGTTAAGCCATAGGAAATCCCTTCCCTTTTCCAATATGTAGACCAAATATGAATTTATATAAAACTCCCCTGTACATTGGACTTCCATTAATTGTTTGTGGATGGAGTCAGAAATCAACTAGACCTAGTAGATATGTTGTTTATTTTTCTAGATCACCTAGATGTATCAGTACATCCAATCCTAATAGTAATTAGAATCTAGGTTCTTAGTTACTCTACAAAAAGTATGATTATGTCACCCACTTCATATTTGACATCTATTCTGTCTAAGGTTTGAGTAATTATTATAGATGTGGGTCTAGACACTTTTAGACATTTCTTGTTAATGATCCTTAGACATGTAGTGTTATTATATTGATAGAATTTTGTAGATGAGTTAGAGGTTATATCAAGATAACTCTCATAATCTAAAATCAAAAACATGATGTCAATGGAGTTAGTGTCTAGGTTCAGAATATATTATCCCTTTTCATTCACTACTTCCCTCTTTTATGAATCATAGTGTTTTTCTAATATGATCATAATCTTAGGGCTCTACAATGATAGTGTAAATTTTGTTGCTTAGGGAAATCCACAGTTGTAAATTCTTTGAATTCAATCATTTTTGAATTCAGAATTTACTCTTGTATAGAAATTAACTAGGTTTGTATGACCCAGATATATGTTTATGATACCTTTTTTGTTGGAGTCCAAGCTGAGTGGGACACCAAGTCCCTTAGATTTTAACTTCAATTCTTTTCTAAACATAAGTCCTAGGAAAATTGATTTGGGAAAAACAACTACAAAGTTGGTGGGTTTTAGACTTATCATTGTAGGTAAAAATTTCAATGGGGTTTTGGACTTGCTATTATGGGTAAAAAGTATAATGGGTTTTGGACTTGAAAAATACACTTGCAAAGTCTAACAAAAGTTTTCATAGGGTTTAAGGCTTGATATTATAGGTGAAATATTTAATGGGGATTTGGAGTTATTTTTGTAATGGGATACTTTACAAGGTTTGATGTTATTTTTTACAATTCAAATGTTTATAAGGTCTCAGATTTGTTTTTCCACATCAAATCTCTATGGGGTCTATGTAGAGGATTTGAGAGAATATTATATATTTTAAATAATTTTATAAAACCCTAGATTTATTGAATTTTAGGTAAATGATTAGAAATAACTCAAAAATGTAGACAAACCTTTGGGAAAATGCAATCAAGCAAAATGAAAAAATAGAATGTATGTGAGCAAAATGGAAAAAACCTAGTTTCTTCTGTGAAACTAGAAATCTAATCCTTTTATATATAAGTATAGAAATTAGCTTATAAAATTTAGGGAGAATATAGGAATACCATTTTTAAAGGATGGAAATGGTGCTCATGGCTTGGTGTAGTGTTAGTGAGGCATGGCATGACTTGGTTTCCTTGCATGCAGAGCTTGAAATCCAATTTACAATGTTAACAATGACTTTGAAAAAACTTAATTTTTTAATTTTGATAATATAACCTCCTAATAAATTCCATTTAGGCTTATGGTTATAAAATGATAGGAGTTTAATAGTTTTAAATTCACTACACAATTTTGAAATTTTGTAAAGTTGCATTTTTCACTCTAACCTCCACTTTCTTTAGGGTGGCTTGGTGTAATAGAAGTAGGAAAGTAGAACATGAGGTGAAATTTGAAACTTTTCAAGTTGAAATGTGAAACTAGAATTCCAATTTTTATAGGTAGGGTAGACAACAAGAAACAAATCTCCAGTTGCATATTGTAACTTTGTAAGTTACAAAATGTAATTATCATTCCAATTTCCATGATCTTAGTAAATGATAAAAACCAAGACCTAATTTTTAATTTTTAGCTTAAAATTTTGAAAATTGAAACCAAATTTTTGACTTCCACTAGGCATAGGATGAGAATGAAGTAGAGGTTGGGGTGCATTTTGTAACTTTACAAAGTTGTAAATTGTATCCAAATCTCTAGTTGTTGTTAGGTGTGTGTAATAGATATCCTAGGTCACTTTTAGGGTTTTTTCCCAAAAAATTAATGGGTTTCCCTTAGGGTACAAGATGTTTTGACATTTTTGTCTCAAAAATATCAATATATGGCTCATGTATATCCAATCTATTCTCTTCTACAACCCTGATTACATGAAATCATGCCATGTGGAATGATATTTAGACTCAAAAGTCTTTGACACATCCATTTTTACAATAATTGATCTACTCTAATTGAATTATATCATGACACATATCACCTTTATAGTTAATCTTCCATAAAAGGCCTGTGTTTTTTGAATTAACTCTTTAAGTACTTAGTTCATAGGATTATGCCACATGGCATCATCATAATCCTTAAAGATTCAAGGATTATATGGACTATTATGTTATTAGGTAATCCAATTTATTGGTATTTATATTTCTCATGAAACCTCTAGAGAATTTTAGGCATTGAAATATTGACTACCTCCCTCTGAGATCCAAGTGTTTGAGATGCATCCATATGACACAATCTCATAAGTTTGGGGTTTGAACGGCTTAATGCTTTTCAAATGATTCACCCTCTCTCCCCCCATGGACTCTAAATACCCAATATTTTTTATAGATATAAAATATCGATGGCTCAAGATATTTACAATACCTATGTGAAAAAAAGACATTGTAAAAACCACTAGATAAATAATTAATAAGTTAGTTGATAAAATATGAAATAAGTACATAAAAATCTCAATTTTAGCCATAAGTAGTGGCTCTAAAGACATAAATAAACTTGATGAATAGAAAAATTTGTCTAAGTAGGGACATTTTGAATTTGAAAAACACCACTATAAAAACCAAAATGAGATTTTATAAAATAATTTAACCATTTTAAATTATAATTTTAACTAAATATGAATGATAAAAGATCACAATTCAATCAAAATAGTTAATAAATAAGAATAATAACTAATGAAATAAACTATTCAAAATTGCCCTTTTTTAATTTAATCTTCAAGAATGTCATGATTTATGATTTGAAGCACATATTATTCAAAATGAGGCCTTTTAAGGAATAAGGGATAAAATAAACCAATACTTTAAAACTAAAATCAAAAATATTTCCTAAAGTAGAATAATAATGAAAAGAACATGCACCACTTTAACTAAGATTTTTGAGATGATATGAATTATATGACCCAATGACAAATAAAAGTATTAATCACTCAAGAAAACTTCAAACTACCCATCTTCTATTATTTGAACTCTAGATAAGGATTTTCTAATCATTATTAATAAATGGTCAATTGAAGGTTATTAAATTTCATCAAACATATTCATAAGTTTGGAACCTTAAGATGAGAATCTATATCAATAAATTTATGTATAATTCATAAATGTGACCATGTAAACAATCAAGAATAGAATAAATAAATTTGTTTATATAAATAGGGTCCCCATGTATTATTTTGAATAATGGGGCATGCTGGTCCCAAAAAATAGTGACTTCTTTGGGAAAAATATTGTTTAGCATTCAAAAAATAGAATGTCAATCTTTAAAAATGATAAAAAAACATAATTTATAGACAAATCCTTAGATAAAATAAAAAATATTAAATCAATAAAGTCTACTTCAATATGTGACATACTAAGTTCTAGGTTTGACTAGGACCATTTATGTATGTCAAAGTGATTTGTTCATTTTATAACTCCTAATTCCATAAGAAGAAATTTAAAATTGTCTAAAATAATCAAAACTTATGAGCATGAAATATTTATATGTTTATCTTGGGGGAAATGGTATGGTCATTGATTTCCTACCGACCATGAGTCTATATCCTTGATAGAGATACCTTTGATCCCACTCAAGGCCTTGTTCCACTACCAACCATGCCAAAAATGTTTTGATGAATATTTATTAAATCACCCTCTCAAGGAAAGAATTTATATTTTGTATTTTAATCTCTTTCTTTTTTATTTATTCCTTTTGAAAAAATTTCATTGTTCAACCCATTAAGGGTTGGGGACTAAGACAAGCTATAATGATAGACTTAAAAAATTCATAATTATCAAGACAAAATTAAATAAATTTAGTTCTTCTATTTGGATTCATATGTGGAATTCAGTGCAATTTGATGGATTCAATAATAAAATGAAATGTTTTTAAAAATTCACATACTGTGTTTTGAATCATATGCCTTAAAATTTCTAAAAATGTATGGAATTATAATAATTTATCTAACTATTCAAGGATAATTACTCACCTTATAACTTTAAATTCCTATACCATGAGAGTGTGAGGACACAACATTGCTTCAACATACCATTTTCTAACATCTCTATCCATTTATTAAACTTGATTTCCATATAAAATTTATTGGGATAAAATCTTGCTTATCTAGTACCAAAACATGAAAAAAGTGCAATAAGGGAATATCAAAAACAAAAATGTTTAGGGAGCACCTTAGGAAATATTTAATTCTCAATACAAAAAATATAATAAACTCTAATCAATAATTAAAATCACACAAAGAACTCCAACAACTCCAACAAAACAAACCAACTTAAACAGTTGGGGAAAACCAATAGAATGAAGAACATAAACAAAAAGCAAATAAACCAAGCAAGACAAAAAAATAAAAAAAAATCAAACTAAAATAATAAATCTAAGAACTAATCTAAGAAAATAAAAAACTAAACTAATAAAGCAACACAAATAAATCTAAGAAAATGGTAAATTATATATAATATATACATACCATTATCCTCCTAACCTTCAATATTAATTTATATGTAATGGAATAGGCAAAAAAATATTCTTTAAAACCTATATATTGATGGCTAATGGATAGTAATTTTCTTGAATATATTTTAGTATAAATGCATTTCATCTTAGTATCTTTAAAACTTGATAAGGCCCAATCCAAATAAGACTAAACCTAGAATGATGACCCTTCTTATCATTTGATTTGTCTCATAATAAAACCAATTTTAAAACATAAAAGCATTATACTTGTGCTTTTTTATAAAACCATCTCTTCATAGTATCCTAAGATGTATTAAAATTCTAAAAGGTTTGTTCTCTTGTGTTTTCTAAATAAATAAGGTTTAACAATCTACATTGACTTATCTCATCTACTTCCATATTATCATGAATTAACATATTTGTGTTTTTATTGAGCATCATTGGAAATATTAGATATACACTATAAACTAACCTAAAAGGTGAACTCTTGAGACTCTTCTTTCATCTTGTTTGATCAACCCACAACACATATTTCAATAAAAAATGCCAACTATGTGGGTTCTTTTATTAATGGCATTTAGAAAATACTTATTTGTAGATTTAGCCAAACCATTACCTATGGATAATAGTTTGAGGAGAAATTAAATGTAATTCCATTCTGATATGTCCACTCAGTCAATTCACATGATTTAAAGGAATTCCCATTATCATAAATGAGTGCCACTAAGGTGCCAAATCTAGTTGTGATATTTTCCTCAATAGATTTAATTACTTATTCAACAATATTTTTCTTTGTTATTTTTGATTCACCCCACCTTATCCAATAGTAAATGGTATTAATAATTAATATATGAATATCTAATGATTTAGGGTCTATACCAACAATTAATTACATACCCCATTGATAAAAATGACACTCCTCTATCATTGGTTGAAGAGTCATGGCATCGTGAGTTTCTATTTTTACAAATATATGGGAAGATGACAATACCTCACATGTGCATGAGAATTTCTAAATAAATTTGTCAAATAGTAACCATATATTAATATATTCTATGTTTTCACATTACTAGAAGGGTTTCCATTGCCTATTTTTTTAATGAAAATAGATCATGACATATTGTGCTTTTTCTTTTGTTAAACATCTTAGGAAAATCCATTCATTATTTGTATAGGATATGATGATTTTGTTAAGAATGAAATGAGTAGCATTGAATTTTAATACTATTTTATATGTCATATAAATTTTATATAGTGGAATACCATATAAAAATTAATTAATTATTGAATCATACCATAGACTATGCTTGATTTCAAACTAATTTACATTAACAACAACAATGTTAGGATTAACTTCAAAATTAAATTATGATAAATCTTGACCTTGAACCAACATTATAGGCTTAACTTCCATGTCATATTATTTAAAATTTTAGATACATCATCCTATTACTTATCCAAGCTAATTATGTCTTAACATCAACTTGGCAACAAGATTATGAACCATAACATAGACCATGTTATATAGAATGTAATGTTGAAATTTATTTTCTATATTTACTTATGCGTAAGTTTTATTTTCTAAAATAGGGTAATTTAATTCAACATATTTTAAATTTATACTCATGATACCTATAGGGTGTTATAAATACTTAAATTTATGTGTCAGGACTATTAAAATTGTATGATCGGAGGCAAATGAATACATGTAGAAGTCTCTATTGTAATTTCCATAATTTATTTAAATGATTGATTTAAATTAGGTTTAAAATAAACCTTTTCTCCCTATTTTAACATAACATTCAAACTTATAACTATTTTTTCAAAACTAGAAATGAATTTATGAACAAAATTTGTCTTATTGAAAAAATATTTCATTTCCTTTTTACTATTTGGAAATTAAATTTTGGAGATGAATTATCTTGATTAGGTTAAATTTACATACCTTATTTTGTGATTAAATGAATAATAATCTTACCTTCTATTGTATATAAAATACACTTTTTGGATTGATCAAAATACCAAATTTATGGAAATGTTCAAAAATCGTATGTATGTGATTCAAGTGGTATGATCTGCATCTAGAAAAAAACTATTAAGTCATCCTGTAAACAATAATGAACTTTAAAATTAGTCATTCAAATTAAATTTCCATAGATATTTATAAATTGAAATCAACATTGATCAAAATAAAAAGCATATTTTTATAAGAAAACATTCCTCATTTTATGATGAAATCTGATTTAGATCTATCAAATTTTCAACCAAAATTTGATTATAACTTGAGATCCATCTATGAAAGACATAATATAAAACACACTAATTTGTTGAATGGATTAATCTACAGATGGAAAAGGATAATTTTCCTTATCTGAATCTTGACTTAATTTCCTAAAATCCACGCAAAGTTGAATTTATTCATTCTTATTTTTTACTAGACTAGGATGGCCACCCAAGTCAAATGATAAACTAGAAAGATTATGATAGATGATAATAGATTTTAGAATTCATTTTGGATAATCATCCCAAGAATAGGATTGACTGCTATGTGGATATCTTAATGTTCTTTGATCAAGTTTCAAATTAATATTATGTGGCATGATGCTAGGATAAAACACCTTTAGGTTTCCATATGTACAAGTAATGATGTCATTGTAGTATATCAATATTATTTTCATATTTTACATATATTCATCATTTAATTTAGGTCATACACTGATGTTTAAAGGTTAATCAAATGTCCCCATGTTAATAGATATAATTTATTATTAAAATAAATGGGATCTTCAAGTCTATTTTTAGGTTTGTCTAGATCGAATAATCTTTCTAGTGAGAACATCCCCCTTAGAATTTTATTGTTTTAATATTCAACATTTAATCATCATCAAACTTCTCTTAATATAGACCACTCCTTTTATCATCAATAATTACATACATATCAAAAGCATTAGAATTAGAAAGGAAAACCAAGATATGCATATCATATTCAAATAATTGAAAATGTTTTAAATTATATGAAATTATAGACATGAAAATAATTAAACATAATTTTTTTGTAAATAAGTATAGTATAATGGGGTAAGGTTAGTAGTAGAAACATTTAGTGAATCAACTAGGCATTGCCAATTCTAGGAATAGTAAAAATGTTAAAAGCATTGAATGACTCTATTAGATACCATGTTTTGTGTGTATATATATTTAAATAAGAGAGATTACATTGAATTTATATTTTACCTAATTGATGAATAATTCAAAGTCACCATAGACTTTCAATTTACGATCATCATACCTGGTTGTAAATTATAATCCTAGAACTAAATATTCTACCATGTTATTTTTTCACATGAATTGTAATATATATGATATTACATGTTTTTTATTCTATGGGTAAATAAATACAATACTCTCTCTAGATTCTTGTTTAGAGTGTTCTCCATCGAAATACAAAGAACACATACATAAATTTTGATCGTGTTCAAGATTTTTCTTCTTTGTTGGTTTGGTAATAAGAGTATAGACACCTTCATCCATGGAAGTAAAATTTAGTCATTCATTGATAGTTTTTAGCTCTATAATCATCTATGCATGGATGGATGTTTAATTTAGTCATTCATTGATTTAACTCTATCATCAATTTCATCCATGCATGACATTTATTAGAGTTAAAAATGACTTGAACTATACCACATCTAATTGGTACTCCTCAAACTATATAATGGGAGTGATGATAGCTACCTCATCTCTATACTCTTCATAGACAACATGTACTTAATATATATGATCATCAAGTTACTATTATTTATGATCCAACACCTCTAATTTTTTCCTCACCTTAGATGGTGTTTTTTACTATTCTTTATGCACAAAAGTTTCTACTTTGAATCCACTAAGTCCTTCATAGACTACAGTCTTTTGAATAGTAGTAAGACTCTTACTTTCATGTTTATTGTACCTTTTTTTTCCTTGCTCAATATACCACTCAACATCATGTTTGTTAGGATAATTAACAAACACATCAAATATATACTTATTGGGAGGGTATTTAATCTTACTTAACTATTCAAACTCTTGATATATGAAATTGACCCTTTACCATAAGTCATCCTCCTCTTCATCATGAGTGTCATTATCAAGGGTAGTTTATCAATAATAGGTAAAGACAATTATTTCCACTATGGTGATCAATCAAATCCTTCAATCCATCATCATCATATACATGAATCAAGTATTTAATCTCAACATCTTGTGAGAAAGAATGTTTGACACATACCTCAATGTGCTCAAATTATTCTCCATGAATGATATAAGTGTCAAGGTCAATTTTATCAAATAATACATAAGGATCATGCTCATAAGCACCTGCACCATACTCATATATAAACAATTTGTCTATGCCCTCAATTTTATAATCACCATCATCCATATTACACTCTTTTTCATTTAAAACACAATTCAAGTTAGATCTTGCTTCAACATAAGGTTCAATGTGAAACTTTGCAAGTGGATAAGTTATTATGGTCACCTTGGTTCCATACCTTATCTTAGACACCTCCATCTATGGAATTAAAATTTAGTCATTCATTGATAGTTTTTAACCCTATAATCATAAATTTCATGCATGGATGTTTATAAGTTTTGATTTTATTTTCCAATCCTCTCCATAGAATCCACATATGGGAAAATTTTGTTTCCATATGAATATTGAATGATCTCAACAAATCCCTACTTAGTAGCATGCCATATGTTTTTAGGATCTCAACAACTTGTATGTCTATAAACTTCTACAATCTTGGTTGAGATTGTAATTATATATGAAAATTCAATAACTCTCCTAAAATCACTACTTTATACTTCTCTAATTAAACTACCAGTTTATATAATTTTATAAGAACGAATCCGAATTTATTATAAATCCTTATAGGCATAAAATTCGTTGAGGCACCAAAATAAACAAGGTAATTCTGTAGACTTTTACCCAAGATTTAGACTATTAATAGAAAGGATGGAACTTCAATACTCATCTTATGAATTGAAACATTGGTATTACTAGTAATGTTATGTTTGGTTTGACTAATCTTGTATGTAGGATAATTAAGAAACAAATTCATTTGTTTAGTGATTTCGACCAATTCATGGAGGGTTACATTATCTTTTGTTTTCTTCATATCCTCCACATTATTCTAACTTATTTTGCTAGTGGAGGGTTGATTATCACCTGAATTTGGTGGAATTTGATCATTTTTATCTTTATGATCAAGAGGTGTAACAACATTATCTAGTGTGGTTGAGTTAGTCAAAGGCTAATATTGTTTACTGTTAAGAATATAATTTACTCTATAATTTTTATAAATATTGAATGTCATTGGTATTCTCTTTCTATTCATTGGCTTTTACATTAGGAAAGTCTAAAATCTCTAAAACCATTAGGGGATTTTGATGAACTAGGAGTATCATAAGGACTTGAAGTATTCTAATAATTTTGGGTAATCTCATATTCTTCCATTCCATTTTTAATAATTTAAATATCTTGACAAAAGTAAACATAGTCAAGTTCCTCATGCTAAGCTATATTATGCATGGACACCAATTGGGTAGGGTGATTTCCATGATATTGATCCTAAGAAATTTGTTTAATGAAGATTCAACTTATTTACTAAATATATTTAATGGAATGTAACTATATTTGTAAGTGAAATTTAGGGAATAATTTCCACTAATATAGTTAGATAATTGATTTTTCGAATTAGGAAATCATTTTTTAATATCTGGACCATTCTTTAGGTTGAATCTAATATAGGATTGGTTGGGTTTTGAGATGAATTTTTTGTATTATTAATTATAATTGCATTTAAAGTTTGGTTTTAAGATGAAATAATAAATTCTTTACCAATAATATTTAGAAATCCCAAATTGAAATTAGGGTAAACATGTTGAAGAAGAATTTGATTCATAATTAGGAGAAGCCATGGCAATGGAGAATTTTAAATTTTAGGTAGAATTAAGTTTAATGAGGGAAGGTTTAGGAGAATATTAGGAATGAGCCCACATTTTCCATTATAGATTGACTTATTTTTCCACTTTAACTTCTTATACATATGTAAGGAGAAATAATTGACAATTGGATCTCTCTTTAAGAATGTGGTGGTCTAAGGATCCAAAGCATTTTTGAACATTTCTAAGGCTAGTTGGTTATTTGGTCTATATAAGACTATTATCCTACTAACATATTTTTAAAATGTGTATTAAAATTATGTATAAGTTCATTAGGTTCCCTTATCATGAAAGAAAATTACTAATATAATAGGCCTAGATCTACCACCTCAACATAATAGCCTATAATTTAATTGTCATAGAGATTAAAGAACCAATCATAATCCTGGTCAAGTAAGGTAAAAAGAAATAGCCTATAGGATATATCTTCATGCTTAACATTAAGAAACCTTAGGGACTTTTTATAGGATGTAATGTGCTATTTTATATTTCTTCTAATGTTTGGAGTGATCTTTGGAAGATAACACTAAGGGTTTCTATTCAAATCATTCACATCACTTGGAATGTTTATAGTTGATCTAGCTAGCCAAGATACAACCATTTATATTGGTCTATTGGTGATAGATTATGGGGATGGTTTGGTTGGGTAAACTAATATTATATCTCTACCTTGATCAGATATATGTATATGAAGTTGAAGAGGAGAAATAATTAATCTTATATGACCTAGCCTAACTCTAGATCACATGATCCTTGAAGGATAATCCATAGTGAAAAAAAAAAAATTGTCTATCTGAATTTTAAGTATTGAATGGTAATTGTGAAAAGAATAAAGGATGTCCAAAAAAATATAATCAAGGATAAACTCAAAGTATATAAAATTTTAAGATCATGGGTTTAATATTGAAGGTTCAAGCCCTAGAATATTACATTCAAGCCCTCCTTCTAGCTCTAACTTATATTAGACTCAGTTTGGGACCAACTCAAATACAAGTATTACTTTAACTAAATTAAGAGGATAAATCAAGATAATAACACATGGGATGAGCATCCCCTCAATTTTAGTATTGTATTAGGGATCAAAGGGATGATAAATTTTCATAATGTTTAACTGGGTGAAAAATAATTGTTACCACTAAAGGTTAAATTGATCTCTTTACTTGAGTTAAAGCTATCTAATGTTATGGGATTATTGAAACCATATGTTTACTTTCTTCTTTCATAAGATAAGGAAATTATAATATATTAAGTATGACATATTATCATTAAAATGTAAAAGAGAGAGAAAGAGTAAGGTATAAAAAGGATTATTCTTTGATTGAGATCAGATGATTTAGTGATGAGAAATGAAAATCATGGTCGATTATAATTATATATTTAGGCATTAATTATAACTATTAGTTTAAATAACTCAATGAGGAACACTTAAAGGAAAATCTGAACATATATTTCAAAATATCTATCAAAATAAATAAAACACATAATCCTATACCTATTTTACATAATGACTTAATAAAGGCTTCAAAATAAATAGAATTAAAAGCTAGAATCAATCAAACTAAATGTTGCATAATTTTTTGTATATTCACTTGGAAAACCATCATTCAAAAAACTTATTGGCATGTATTAGTTATCTCAAATAAATATATTACATACAAAAATCATGAAAAAATAAATAATAATCAAAGGGGCAATCCTATAATAATTATAACAGAGATTTAATACAAGAATAGTCACCCCTTTACAATGGTAAACACTATCATTGAAATAAAACCAGCCAAAATAAATGGTCTCACCACCAAAATTGAATAAAATCTTATCATAGTTCAACCACCTAGGATAATACATCAAGAAAGGAAAAGATAAAAGCTTATTCAAGGTATACCTTTGAGACTAAAATAGTTTCTAAAATTTTGAAGTGAAAAGTGGATATAAAATTCAATGAATTTCAAGTTCTAATGACTCAACACTCACTATAATTTAATTATTCTCCATAAACTGATCAGTAGTGAAAATAATAAAAATACACTTCATTATAGAAAGATCCCATTGTGTAATAGTTAGTTCATGCTCTAGTTTTGTCCATTCCAAATTCTATGTACTTATCCCCATGAAAACATAGCCTCTTATAGATAAACCCTTTTCTCATTAAATTCTACCAATAGATCAATATTAGAATAATAAATTATTCCAATATATATATATATATATATATATATATATAGGTTCACCTCATCCTTTTGATGAAATTATTTATATCCTCAACAATTGAGTTAGTTTTGTATTTTATCTTGATATTTATATCTATGTCATTACTCTTATTAATACTCATGATTTATTTTGAAATCAACTCTGGAAGTCTTCATTGTAGAGTTTGTAATGGATTCTATGATATGGGAGGTCAAAAAATGATTGGGTTTTGACATACTATGTTTCTCAGATAACATGTTCCAAATGTTTCAAGATGTGGTTTTATATCTTGTCTCTTTATTATGCAACTTTTCTTTGAGCCAAAACCATCATTTTACACCCCTTCCTTCTCTACTTAGCCATGAAAATTTAAATGCATTTAATGTTATGTGATTATGATATTGTAGTATATCTCACAATAATCAAAAGTTAAGAGATCTTATGATTAAATGTTATCTTTATATATCTTGTAGGTCAAGTCCACAAGATCATACCACTTGACATGATCTTGGGACTTATAATATCTCTCAAATTTTGACCATGTACTCATTGTTGTGAACTTTGATTCCCTGAGATGACACCACGTGTCATACTATCAAGAATCATGGTTAGAACAGAATTTAACTATGTATTTTTACTCTATGATCCTTGAATTTTTTAGTTGCAACCATGTGTCATAATATTAGGACTTTAGGATTGGAATAGCTTCAAACACCTTTTCACTATGTATTTACTTCCTCAATCTCTAAATCTCTAAGATGAAACCTTGTTTCATATAAAGGAAGAGGATATCAAAGAGTATTCAATACTTATAACATTTTTACACTTATATCGACCCTAGATTTCTATGATTGCACCATGTAGATGGTTAATGTCTATCTAGTATATTTTCTTCTTTAATCATAAGTGCTTGAGATCATGCCATGTGGATTGACCTTTGAACTAGAAATTCTTTGATACTTATCTAGTTTTACAAAAATAATTTGATCTCATTGAATGAGATCATCCACATGGTGCCTTTGAATTTAATATTCTATCAGAGGCCTTTATCATTTGGAATAACCCTCTAAGTCTTGAGTTCCCATGATGATGAAATATGGTTTCATCATGGGCCTTTTGGCCTCCAAGATTCTATAGACTATTATTTTTCTTAAATCACATAATATATCAACATGTGCATGGCTTATGAAAACTCAAGAGATTTTAGGGAATTAAAATATTGAATGCCTCCCTCCAAATTTTGTGTGCCTAATATATGATGATGTGGAAATATATCAAAAGGTTAAGGACCAAAAGATAGTAATTTTTGAATAATCCCCTTTATGGAATCCAAATGCCTGATATTTTGATAACTAAAAAATATAGATGGCTTAGGATCTTTATAAGACCTCTGTGAATAAAAGACAAGGCAAAAACCACTTGAGAAATAATTAATAAGTTAGTCAACAAAATATGAAATAATTTTATTAAAATCCCAATTTTAGGCATAAGAAAATGCTTCAAATACCTAAATAAAGTTGATGAATACATAAATTTGGCTAAGCTAGGGTATTTTAAATTCAAAAATATTGATATTAAAACCAAATTGATATTTATTAAAATAATTTGACCATTTTAAATTACAATTTGAACTATATATCAATAATTAAAGATCATAATTCAATCAAAATAGTTTAGTAATGAAGTCTAATGTCTAGTGAAATAAACTATTGTAATTGGCCCATTTCAATTTAATCCTTAAGAATGTCATAATTTATGATTTGGAATAAAAATGTATCACAATAATACAAATAATAAGGAAAAAAATACATGAATAATCTAAGATTGATGTTAGAAGTCTTTGATAAATAAAAATAATAATAAAATGAATACATGAAGCACCACTTTAACTAGGATTATTGAAATGATGTAAAGTATATAACCCAATTATGAATAAAACTTTAAATCATTAAATAAAATTTAAAATTCCAATATTATATTATTTTAATTCTAGATAATGATTGTATAATCATTATGAATAAACTATTCATTTAAAGGTTGTTCAATTTAATCAAACACATTCATAAGTTTGAAACCATAGGATGGGAATCTATATCAAGAAATTTATTCAACATCATAAATGTGAACATGTAAGAAAGAAATAATAGAATAAATAAACAAGTGTGTTTAAATAAAGAGGGTCACCATGTAAGATTTTAAATAATGGGGCATGTTGGATTAAACACTCATGTCACTAGGGAATCCATTCAAATATACAAAGTTTCTAGCATAAGCATGATATAATAAATAATCCCAAAATAGGGGCACTACCAAAAAGGATATTGAATAAATATAGAGGAAAAATTTTCCAAAATAAAAATGTGGTACTATAAAATAAAGTAATAAGACATCCATAAAGGAGACAAAGGTTTCATAAATCCTATAAATGATACCGAATATCCAAAATGAAAATAATTGTTGACTAAAAAAAGGCTTGGAAAAAAATAAGTTAATAAGGAATCCAAAAAAGAGTCTAGGTTTACATAAACCAAGAATTTATACTAAATATATACAAGGTAAAAAAGGTGACTATAAAACCCTATTACCAGTGTAGCGTAGTGTGCAGTGTAGTGTAGTATGAGCTATAAGTTATGGGAAATATAATGACACAATGGAATGACCTCCAAGATGTGGGACCTTGAAAAATTGAGGTGAACCTATAGATAAGGTTGAATTACTTTCACTAAGTTTGATGCAAATTATATATTACCAATTAACATTAAAATCCTATTTCTTTGTGATTCTGCTCCTAGATAGGGTTTGAATTGTGAGGAAAACAGTTATAGAAGTGAATTTGTAAAACTATAAAATGGTGATTGAAATAAATAATTATAGAGGAAATTAATGTTTTATTTATATCAACATACTAGGACAATAAATATATTGAAGTATATTGGAGCACAAACTTATGAAAATATGAAACTAAAGGTAATATTGGGCACTTATCATATAAGGAACAATATTCTTTATTATAATCAAACAACTTTTCAAAATGGTAAAATAATACCAAAATTGAATTTATTTATGACTAAAGAAAGAATAAAAAAATTCAAAAAATTGACAAATATCCATGCATACACAAATATAACATAGACAAGGAAGGCAAAACTTTAATCTATTATCATTTTCCAGGTTACAAAATAGAGATCAATTGTTCAAAATGCAGAATAATTTCTCTAATAGAAAAAAGATAAGATGGGTTATGAAATGGTACCCATATCTATATAAAAATACCCACTTGAAAGAGAGGAAAATATCAAAACCATACACCCAATTAGAGAGAAATAAAATATAGAAAACCTCATGCAAATGACATTATCTTTATCTTAGAATGCTAACTTTAGTGAGGTAGACAATTGGAACAAGAAACATGAAAATATTGGGTGTCTAAACATGTCTTGGAGGCATGAAAAAATATATTTAATATTCTTGAAAATATTTTATTTGTTTTCATTTAAACTACTATTATCTTTTTCAAGGAATGAGGTGCTAAAATAAACTAACACTTAGAAAATTTGAAAGGTTTTAGGTAATTTGGGTAATAACTTGAAAAAACCTAACTTATATTTTTCAATTGAGATGTTCACAACTTTTTAAGTCGTCTAACTTTGAAAAAATTGAAATTTTAAATTAAAATATGAGTTTTTTCATGTTAAACAACTCAAACCTTGTCAAAATAAAATTGAAATTTATAATTTTTACTTTTACAACTTTTTAGCCTATCAAAAAGATACTTGAAAATTACAAGTGGATCTTTCTCAAAAGGAGCTACCAGAAAGATAGGTGAAATTTTCAACCTGTAACTTTATAATGTTTCTTACAAAAAAGGAATTAAATTTATAGAATGTATTTTATTGATAGAATTAATCTACCACCATAACATCTAAATATTTCTTGTCCTTCATTACCTACATTTTTACAATGTAAGAATCAAAGCTTTTTAAGATCTATTAGAGGTGATATTTTTCATGAAAAAGTGATTATAGGTTGCCTATCTCAAATTTATCCATCATTTTATAGAGTTTTCTAGATACAGTCATATATACTTAAGTGTCTTTCCTAACTTGATCTAGTGTATTGTGATACCTAATAAACTAGTAGATGGAACTCAAGTTAAATATTGTATCCCATGTTGACTCTCTTCTAGCCACTCTTTTGAAATTTTATTGAACTAAAAGGATTTGATATTTTAGATATGTTTCTTCACATGAAAATATACTAAGCAAATCCTTAATGGCATAGATTACATATGTGCCCTTATAACATGTAACCTTGGCATTATTAATACTCTTAGTGACTACACTTATTCTAAAATTAACTTCCTTATCTAGTTCCTCATTATCTTAGTCACTTTTCAATTTCTTCTCTATAATGAGTGTATATATCTCAATTAGTTTAACTCATAATCTTGGGAAGAATAGGTTCAACCTTTCAATCTTTTCCTCATATTTTCTTCTTTCTGCTTTCAAGGATGCTCAATCATCTTTTAGGGTCTTATAGTAGTCTATTGCTAGCTTAATTACTATGTTTCATTTCGTGATAAGCTCATCATCCCAATTTTTTGTTTAACCTCACATACTACTAATATTTTTCACTACTTCAATTATTTCTTAATTGGAGAAATGAGCTAGACATTGAGTTGGTTGGGCTACTAGATATATAAACATTTTTTGATTTGTTGTCAATTGTTCAAATTTATTATTTAGTTAATTTTATGTAACCTTGTTACTATCAATATTCTATAAAAAATATCTAATTATTGATTAAAAATAATGTTTTAGTCCCTCTATGATAGGATTACCTAGTTATACTTTTGATATTTGATAATCCCCCACCACTAGATCTTCATTTTGTTTGTTTGGTGGGGGATAATAATTTCTAAATATTTATCCCTTATTGAATCATACAATCTACTAGATATGGTTATAGTTCCTACCTTTTATTTATTGGATGCCTGAAATAGACCAAAGTCCAATGCATTAGATGACACCATTTGTTTCCATTTCCTCCATATTAATTGTACTAGCTAGCATAGAGTGGCATCCCATGAGCTTGCCACTATCATCTGTGAATTTATAGTTAAATTTATTGCACTAGTGGTTATTTTGATAAGTGTTATATCCATTACTAAAATTTTCATTTAATCCTTAGTTGATGTTTTGGCAATCTCTTCCCCTTTTGTGGATTAAGCAACCATAATTATATCAGTGAGTCCCTTTGTCTCTACCTACTAGTGGGGGGCTTGGGTTACTAATAAAATGGAATATATGGGTCTTTAAAGGGGTAAAGTAAAAATGGATGTGCCTAACAAGGGTGTGGAAGATGAAATTGACACAAGTGGAGAGGTAGGGGTAGTTGAAATAGGGGAACCTATAGAAGCATGTAATCCAAGGCAATGAATGAGTCAATCATTATGGTAGGAACACCAGAGTTGATGAAATGGGGAATGTTATGGGAGATTAAAATAAAGCAGAAACTACCCTAGTGGTTGGCAAGACTAATGAGATTGTAGTCAACATGACTGAATCTTTATCTTTGTACTATTGGGTGGTGTTAGTGATTAATATAGTAATTGTAGATATGGGAGATGAGATGGAAGGAATTATAGAAGAGGGAAGTGAAAGTAAAGTCTGAGTGTCTAATAATGATGATTTGATTATTGATAATGGGGTTACTTATACAAGTGATATAGTTGAAATGGAGGGAGAGTTTTTTAGGTGATTGTGTAGTGGAGATAGGAGGAGGAGTTTTTATAGTTGCTGGAAAAATAGAGTTAAGAGGGTGAACTATTTGTGCTAGAGAAACAACTATGTCCTTGGTAGAAGTTGGCATTGGTTAATCCATTTGAGGTGTTACTTCCTTGTAGCTACAATATTGACCTCTTTTAGCCTTTTGTTTCTACTTCCTCTTATGTGATATCACTAGCCTATCTACATTTTTTTCTTGGGATCCACTGTTATAACATTATTTTAATATTATTGCACCTTTTTATTTCACTTCTCTCAACTTATCACTAATACTCAAGGTCTTCTTGGTGACCTTGACACTTTTGATCGTTAGTGAGTTAATTGTTCTATTTATCACATGGGTGGTACTATCCATCAATGAGGACCTAGTAGGTACTATCTAACTAATAGAAGAGGTTGAGAAAAGGTCTTGTATCATAGTAAACCCTATAAACTAGAGATTTATTATCTATTAAGTCCTCAAAGATAGGTTCCATATTGTAAGTTTTGATTTGCTCTAGGGTCATCTTAGAATATTCTCTTAGTCTCACTTCCTCTTAATATTACATGTCTTCCTAGTAATATTCATAATTGGAAACAATGGAATATTTTATTATTCCTAAAATACTAGTAATGTTGTTAGTCACATCATAAAATGTCCTTACATCAAGATCTCTTAAGGTTATTTGAGTCATCTCAACATCTACACATTTGTATTTTGATAGGTAAGGGCATGTATACCTCCCTATATTGATGGGGAAGTGGATTCTTGACTTATTTTTACTTGACAAAAAGTTTTGACTCCCTACATCTACCTCATAAGTTTCATTAGAGCCCATATATCACTTAAATACCTTGGAAGGGTGTAATTCCAACCACTAAATCCTCCTACTTTGATGTATGAATATGTTGGGAATTGAATGAAATATGATACCCAATTTGTGATCTCAGAAGTTTTGGCATAAAAGAATATTCTCTTTTTCTAGCTCCTTATCAAACATAATTATGATGCAGTATATGAATGCATCATTTACCCTTCTAAGATATTGTTTACTTGCCTCAAGGGTGAGGTCAAGGTAATAGTTAAAGACCTTGTTTACTTGGTTAGGCACTGTGTTCAACCTTATTAATTCCCTTCCCTTCACTAATATGTAGACATAATATGATTTCATATAAAAATTCCCTATATTTTGTACGTCCATCAATTATTTGTGGATGGAGTTAGAAATCAACTAGGCCTAGTGGATATACTATTCATTTTGGTGGAAAACCTAGATGTATTCATGCATCTAATAATAATAGTTATTGGCATATGGGTTCCAAATTAATCTATGAAAGAGTATGATTATATCACCCACTTCATCTTTGAAATATATTTTTGTTAGGGTTTTAGGCAGGCTTATAGATGTGGGTCTAGAGACATTTAGCCATTGCTTATTATGAACCCTTACATATGTAATTTTATTATCATGATAGAACTTATTAGATTATTAAAGGGTTATATCAGGATAAATATCATACTATTGAATTAATAACATGGTGTCGATGAAGTCAGGGTCTAGGTTTAAAATATTTTATCCCTTGTCATTCACTACTTCCCTATTTTCTGCATCATAGTGCTTTTATAATATGAGCACAAGCTCAAATCTCTACACTAATAGTGGAAGGTTGATGCATATGGACATCCATAGTCATAAAAGCTTTGATTCTAGTAATTTTTTAATTCAACATTTACTCTTATCCAAAAATAAGCTAGGTCTAGGTGCCCTAGAATTCTGTTTGTGATCTCATTTATGTTGGACTCTAGGCTGAATGGGACACCAAGTCCTTTAGATTTAAAATTATTTTATTTTATAGATATAAGTTATGGGAAAATTGATTTGGGAAAACCAATTGAAAATTTGATGTGTTTTGGACTTGCAATTTCAAGTAAAAACTCTGGTGGGGTTTTAGACTTCCTATTGTAGGTAAGAAGATTAACTAGTTTTGGACTTACAATGTCCGACGAACATTTTAGTAGGATTTAAGGCTTGTTATTTTATGTAAAATTTCAAAAAAGGATTTGGAATTGGTTTTCCAATGGGATTATCCATCGGTTTTGATGTCATTTTTTATAGGTCTAATCTTTGCAGGGTCTCAAAGTTAATTTTGTAGATCAAATCTCTACAAGGTCTACATCGAGGATCTTGAGAGAATATTCTAGATTTTAAACAATTTTTTAAAACCTTATATATTTTAAAATATATTCAAATTATTGTAAATAACTCAATAATGCATACAAACCTTTAGGAAAATTAAAGTAATAAAAATGAAAAACTGGAAGGTATGCGAGAAAAATGGAAAAAACCTAATTTCTTGCATGAAAATGGAAATCTAAGCCTTTTCTATAAATAGGTAACAATGATTTTATAAAATTTAGGGATAATATTTTAATACCATTTGTATAGGATGGAAATCTTGTCTTGACTTGGTACAACATTGACATGGCATGGAGTGGTTTGGTTTCCTTGCGTGCAGAGCTTGGAATCCAATTTACAACATTAACAATGACTTTGAAAAGACCTAATTTTATTAATATAAATTTATAATAAATTCCATATATGTTGGTGCTTGAAAAATGTCCAAAGTTTTTGATTCATGGAATAAGTTTGTAATTTTAAAAAATTGCATTTTACACTCTGACCTCCACTTTCTACTGGGTGGCTTCGTGCAATGAAAGTGGGAAAGTAGAACTTTAGGTGAAATTTGAAACTTTGCAAGTTGAAATGTGAAACTAGAGTTATATTTTTTATGGTAGGGTATATTTTGGTAAGTGAAACATTTATTACACATTATGACCTTTCATGTTTCAAAATGTAACTAGATTTTTGGTTTCCACTAGATTAGTAAATGGTAGAAAGTGGGACTTGAGTTGCAATTTACAACTTGTAAAGTTGTAAATTACAATAAAATTTTTGGTTTATGATGTCATAATGATTAGAAAAAAAATGGGGTTCTATTTGAAATTTGAAACTTGTAAAGCTATAAATTATAATCAAAGTTTGGGTTTCTAATGGGTGTGGGATGAGCAGAAAGCAAAGGTTGGGGTACATTTTTCAACTATGCAAAGTTGCAAATTACATCCAAATCTCCAATTTCTATTAAGTATTTGAAAAAGGTATCTTAGGTCACTTTTAATTTTTTTTACCAAATAATTAATGTGTATCCCTTAGCGTAAAATATGTTTTGACATTTTTTTCTAAAAACTATCATTATTTTTGGTGACCTTTTTAGGATGATTGCCTACTAATAAATTTATTTTCAATAGCCTTTTAGTTCATTGGGAATGGAGTCATTTTAAGCTTAAATAGAGAAGAAAAAATCTAAGACTTTACCTAAACAACAATAATATAGGGAAAAACAAAACAAAAATACACTAAGGAAATAAAAACTCTTAAAGAGTTGACCTTTGTAAAAGGACTTATTTAGGGAAACTCACTAAACCTAATATATAGAATGCTTCTAGAAATAATTCCAACCTTAGAAGAAAGATTTGAGGTAGTTCCAAATCATTGAGTCTTGATAGTTGGAATGCATTTGCTCCTTTTCA
Organism: Torreya grandis; assembly: GCA_037957365.1. NCBI lineage: Eukaryota > Viridiplantae > Streptophyta > Pinopsida > Cupressales > Taxaceae > Torreya > Torreya grandis. Next base: position 426,659 of record JARHVA010005832.1, on the reverse strand, counting down.
CTAAGTTATGATGTATGAACCCCTCCATATATCACCAAACTTTGTATGCTTGCCTAGTTTATCTCTTTTAGCATCCCATTTTATAACTATGTCTCCTTCATTGAAGCTGCTATTAGATGAGAATTTTTGGAATGTTTTTTTTTTGTTTGAGATTGATTTGCTTCCAAAACATTCATCGACTGGTTTTTGACTTCTTTAATCTCTATGATTTCTACCAATCATACTATCATTTCATTATTTTAAATTAATTATAACTAATAATTGAATTTTAGATATGGTATATTAATTGAAAATGGAACTCTAGCTTCCCTTCCATTTAACAAAATGAATGTAAATTTTCTAATGATTCTCTTGGGAGTTATTTTATCATACCAAAGTGTTTATTTTAACTTTATGTGCCATGTCCTTTGGTTGTCCTTCATTTTCCTTATGATAAACCTTATGATATTTGTTGGTAGAATCATCCAAGACATTACCTTATGGATAATAATTGGATGAATTATATAGGTATAAATTTTTCCTTACATCCCATTCACTCACTTGAGTTCCCATAAAACCTTTGGCATTATCTAAGATAATAGTGTAAGGAACACCAAATCTCATGATAATGCCATTCATGAATTTCATGATAGATGCCTCCATGGCATCTTTTAGTGAAATTTATTTAGTCCATCTAGTGAAATAATTAGTTTCTATAAGGACTCATTTGTGTCTTGTACTTGAGAATGGATTGATTATGACAATTAAATCCAATCCCCATTAAGCAAATGGTTGGTTACCATGGATTAGTTTGAGAGGTAGAGATGCTAACATTTGATTTCATACAAATTAATCATAGTTCTCATAGTTCCTTACCTATTAATGGGCATACTTGAATATTTCAGGCCAATAATATCCCCTACTCATTATTTTGATAGCAATGGTTCTGGAAGATAAATGTCTACTTGATAAACCATTATGAAACTCCTCAATCACCTTGGGAAATTGATCGTGCCCAATGCACCTCAACATGAATCCATTCATATCTTTTTTAACCAATACTCCATCAAAAAGAACATAAGGAATAGATTGGAGTCTAAAATACCTTTTCTTGGACTGTTATAAATCATACGGGTACTCTCTTATCTATAGGAAGATGGTCATGTCATATATTTAACTGTTGAATGGAGGTGGAATAGCTAGATATAATGTATGTTGATCATATAATACATAAAATGTTGCCTTAGTAGTGTTTATATTAGAAATCATCTATCCACATAATCCCTTTCCTCTTATGAGCTTTGTAATTTTGATGCTCACATCATATTTCATGACTTTTTTCATCCATCCTACTCTTTTAAATTTATTTCCTGGTTTAATAGGAACTGCTTGATGCTTTGGTGACTAAACATCAAGGGAATTTTATTATTGGAGTGCATATGACTAATTTTTTTTAGAGATTTTATTACATCATATACTTGTTTCTCCTCAAAACTATACTTTTCCTTATAGTACTTCAAGGATTGACTTAATAAATATATTGGATTCTCTAACTATTCTTTATTCTATTGGGTTAGAATAGATGATATGCTACCTTCCCCTCTAAAATTATAGATAATGAAATTATTCTTATACTTGGGTTTGACAAGAGTCAGAGCTTGATAAATAGACTACTTAATGACTTGAAAACTATCTTTTTATTCCCATGTTTAGATGAAATTGACACCCTTATTAACCATGGTAGTAAGGGGTTTGGCCATGGAGGCAAAATATGGAATGAACATTATTATGAAGTTGATATTTCCTAGTAAACATTATAATCCCTTTTTATGGTTCAGAAGTGCTAGTGAACATATAATAGTTACTCTCTGGGTTTATTGCAATACCATCTATTGAAATAATGTATCCTAGTATTTTCCCTTCATTAACTATGAAAATTCACTTTTTTGTATCGAATAAAACACCAAATTGTTTTCACCTTTCAAAAACATTCCTAAGGTGATCTAGGTGTACATCAACATGTTTTGACTAAACAATGATGTCATTTAGGTATACCAAGATCATCTCATTTATCAATCCTCTAAAATACATATCCATGGTTCTTTGGAATGTATCAAAAACATTAATTATACCATGAGGCATATTTTTATAGGCATTTATGCCCCATTTTGTAGTGAACGTAGTCTTGAAATAGTTTGATTCCTATATTAGGATTTGGTTATATCTAGAATAACTACCTAGAAGGGAAAACCTTTCAGATCATGATATAGTTTGAATAATTTGATGCATGGGTGGAATGGGATAATTATCCTTTAGGTAATCTTTTTTTAGGTCCCTAAAATCTACATAAAGCTTAATTTCACCACATTTTTTACTTACAAGGACCAAGTTAGCAACCTAGGATGAGTGTTTGATAGGAAAAATGATATTAACCTCTATCAGTTTGGGCAACTCATTCTTCAACAAAGGTTATATTTTTGGATTGATTGGTCTCTATTTTTGTCCAACAAGCTCATTATTTCATTCAAGCTCTATAATATGTTGGGCTAAGCTAGGGTCAAACCCTCTTAGATCTTTCTAACTCTAAGCAAAGTTATGATCAAATTCCTAACACAACTCAATAAAATCCTACTTCTTGGAAGCATTACATACCTTTCCAATCTTCAACATTTTACCCTCTAAAATGACTATGGGATCATAGTCTTATTCATTGACTGTGATATTCTTATTTTCACTTTTTAGTTGATCATTAGAGTTAAAGATAATTTCTAAAGTAACAAGGCCCATGGGTAATTTATTTTTCTTCAACTAAATGATTTGATTTTTGTATTCATCTTGGGTCTTGATTGATTTTTATCTAATAATTCAGCCTCTCTCTAAAAAAAATCAATATTTATTGATCACTATAGATAACTTGCCTATTGATTGAATTATTAGGAATATATGGTCTCACTATCAAATTTACATGTTGGTTGTTTGTCTTTATCTCTTCAATTAGGTTATTTTTGGAACCTAAGAATTCCATACAATCAACATATTTATTTTTTGTTCTTGGTACTGTTGTCACCAAATCTTACACCCTAGAGTAGGGTGTTTAATCCTCCTCTAGATTTGGGAAACATGGGAATACTTATAGGTATGTGGTTTACCTATAGTAGGAGTAGACCTCTAGGTTTAAGGGCTAGTTCCCTAAATTTTCCTTGAAGTGATTATCACTAGAATAAATATTTTATTGTGGGAAAAGGAATAAAAGTATACATGAAATAAATATACTCTTTGGGACTGATACACAAAAAGGGTTTCCACAATGCTATCATACTTATTTCACTATGAGATAAGTCCTACGAGCTAGCATCAAAGTCCTAAGATATTATAATATAAGTTTTTCAATATGAATATGATATGCATGAGGAAACACAAGGTAAGTGAACTGGAGGGTAAATTTCACATTCTAAAGAAAATTTTACACTTTAAAGGATCCTAATACACTAGATACACTCTATATGCCCTATTAGAATAGGAAATCCTGAAAAAACATGGGAGGATAAGGAGGAGCAAAGATAAAATATTATCACTTAACATCACAATACATCACTTTGTACACTTAGAAATTTTTTTCATGAACTCAAAACTAGATTACATTTATTGCTCAAACGTAAAGTTCAATGTCAAAACTAGTTAGGCTTTACCATACATGGTGTGGTATTAGGTTATGAGAGCCAAAATGGCTACTCCTTATAAAACTTGAGAGAGCAGAGAAGAGAATGAAGTATAAGAGTCATAAAGCCACTTATCAAGATAAGAAAAGGAATTACATCTACAATTGGATGATGAAGTGTGAGATATACCATGAAAATTCAACTTGGATAAATGTCCCTCAAAGCATGAAAATTTTGAAATGTGCCATATGACTCTTCATTTGCTTGCCTAAAAATTTCCTTCATCATTTGGCCTCCTTTTAATTCTCCATATTAAAGAATAGGTGACATGGTTGGATTGAGAGGGAGGGGTTATAAATAATATCCAACATGCATTGGATGTGTCCCTAATCATCAATATTATTCTTGATATGAGTTATCACTACCTATAGAGATAATCACCCCTCTTTCACTCACATCTCACACTTGGCACCAAAGAGGTATTAAATTTTATAAACCAATCCATAAAATTGAGTGTATGACACTCTTTAGGATCCATAATTCCATTAGGTACATCATGTAGAATTTAAAAGGCCACCCACATGGAATTTTCACCTTCTCACTTGGTGGTCATTCCTTGTTCACTATGCCAAGTTGGATTGGTTGAGAGGAAGGCATTAGTAAAGGAAATGGTGGTATTATTTTAATTCATGAAATGTATATTATGAGTTATGATAGGTCCCCATATCTTTCCCAAAATTATTTACATATTTTGAAACCCTTCCATACCTACATAACACATAAAATTGTCAAGAAAATACTTCTTTCACCCTATTCATACAAGTAGGGTACAAATTAGTTTGATGGGAAGGAGAAATATAAAGTCCTATAAAATCTCCAATCATATCCTAATAAATTATATCCCTCTTGGATTCCTCTCCCTCTTCATCTTCTCAATCAGGTCACTAACAAAGGTTTTAGAGGGTTTAGGGATGTTTTGGCTCTCAAGGACTGTTAATACAATCCTAACATCCAATATTATAAAAAAAATACACAAATTATTTTTTCATAACATCCTTAAACATCTCCAAACTCCTTATAATCCTATGCTATGTGTTAATATAAGTACAAGACTTCAAAGTTAGCTTCTTGAGCTCACTTTCATATCTTGCAAACCCTGTGATGATCTTAAGCCAAGAAATGGATTATTTATAGATTATATATTCATTATAAAAGTTTAAAAACACTTTATAACCTCCTATGAAAATTTTAAAATTCTTTATATTACTTACTTATCCTTATAAATGGAATTGTACTTCCAAATGGGTATTAGGCCTAGTCTAGTCCTAAAGGTCTTGACTGCATACCTATGAGTTTAATCCATTATGATTTGATTGTATAAATTTATAATTGTATTTCATGTTGTTCCATGCCTCATACAACTTAATACATATACAGTAAAGGTTTCAACAATCCTCAACTCACTTTTCTAGCATTTGTTCACTAAGTCTACATGGTTTATTCATTTTTGAGTGCCCTCTATCTAAGACAAAATAGAAGGAATATACCATATTAATTCATGAGAAAAAATTATGTGAGGTATTTAAGAAGATAATACCATTTCATAAGGACTATAATATGGATGTATTTTAATTCATAAATACTCTATATCTCATCATCATATATTAACACCAAAAGTGGTTGGGGCTCTTGTTTGGGGTCTTTAGGGAAACTTGTCCTTAAACTTAGTTCTTAAACTTTAACATGTATTCTCAAATCTACCTAAAAATATAATTCTTAAAAAAAGGTTCTCATAACTCATCTCATCTCTTCAACCATCTATGAAGGTTTCCAACATACTTGGACTTATGTATAAGTACCTTTAAGTCTTCTGTGTAAGGACACCTATAGGTGGACATTTAAATATGCAGAGCAATGAGTGTGGACATGAGCAATGTGCATAGTACATGGCTATACAAATAGTCTCAAACATTATTAAAATACCTCAAATTTATTCTCTTCACATTGAATGTCTTGTAACATGTTTCAATACTATAATTCCAACATCCTTAATTACATGTTGGTGCACACTAATGGTGTATGATTGTGTTATAAGTTTGCATTGATTATCATAGTCCTTTTTATGCCATATAGAGGGATTTTATTATTATCTCATGTTACAATAAGGTATTAATAAACTTTATACTCTTAATATACCTTATATGGACATTCTCACACTTTAATACACCTCACTTAGTTGAATGTGTATGATAATCATGCAAGAAAGTATGATTGTGTTAAAGGTTGACTGTAACTCTATTAATCATCTCCTTTGATATTAATTTTTGAATAATATGTGATCAATAATACATTAGATACATGTAACCGAACACCTCACATTGATTTTAAATCACTATAGAGAATGAAACCTTCTAGAATTGATGGACATGTTTGAAATATCACTAGTACACTCCACCTAGAACCTACGAGGAAACTAATAAAATAACCTAAAAACATGAAACCAAATGTTTAAAACATGAGATAATAATTCCATGTCCTTTGGAATTAAATTCATCAACTTATTTGTATAGACAAGATAACATAGAAGTAAAACTTGTAGGGTGTGACGATTAATAAGTAAAATATGATAATCAAAGTATAAATGATGGTTCATAAAGAATAGGATGAAAATACTTGAAATTATACAATTATTTTTAATTATACTAATTTTACAATCCACTTGAGAAATAATTTCACCTAGAAGTCCTCCTATTGTCCATCCCATCAAAAGACATGTTGACTAGTTTTGTTTCCCTAGTGGAGTGATGGAGAAGAGAAATGGTTTTGGATAATTTTTGGAAATTAAAAAGTAGATAAATAATATAAATGGATTCAAGTAAGTTTAAATTTCATTGCATAATATTTCCCATGTGCCACTCTTCCCCATAGGCCGTACAACTTTTAAAACTCCTTCTTTTTCACTTGTTTTCTTGATTTTTATGTAGGAACCTAAAATTTTAAGTTATTAATAAAATGGTTAAAAATTAATTTGACATATTATACATTTAAAAACATTTTATAACACTTTTTTACCTATGAAAACTGTACCACCCTCATTAGTGACTCTAGAATGACCGCTAAATGACATAAAATGACACATAGACTAAATGTGACCATGACCAAGGCCAATAGCACATTAAATAACATAAAAATGATGATGAAACACCATATTACATGATAATATACCAATATATCTAGTGTTTTACTATAGTGGGTTGACCTATTTTGACTTATGATGAAAATAGTCAACATTCTTAGTGATTTCCCAAGGGTGGTATACTTGGTATGCCAAGACCAGTAGCCTAATCCTACCCATTGGAATATGGAGTCACATATAAACTAGTTTGAAAAATAATTTTCCTTTGAAACCACAAAAAATAATAAATAAATGATATAAATTAAGACACACCAAAGGGAAATGAACATGTGTTCTTAAGAACACTTATGAAACACCACACAACTAAAAGAAAGACACACACACACACCTACTCTACCATTGACAAGACCTCACTCCTAAGGTAAAAAAATCTTACCATAATTTAACTAGGGTTAAATATGATTCCTCTTACATATTTTCACTCCATAAAGGTAAACTATCATGAGAATCATGCTCATCATCAACCACTTACATATGTAAATTATTATGAAGCCTACGACCTATATGTCTTATTAGGCATGCAAGTGGACTATTCAGAGCCTTCATGAATGTTATTTTATGACTTAAAATGACATTTATTAGAGTTAAAAATGACTTGAATTATACCACATCTAATTGGTACTCCTCAAACTATATAATGGGAGTGATGATAGCTACCTCATCTCTATACTCTTCATAGACAACATGTACTTGATATATATGATCATCAAGTTACTATTATTTATGATCCAACACCTCTAAATTTTTCCTCACCTTAGATGGTGTTTTTTACTATTCTTTATGCACAAAAGTTTCTACTTTGAATCCACTAAGTCCTTCATAGACTACAGTCTTTTGAATAGTAGTAAGACTCTTACTTTCATGTTTATTGTACCTTCTTTTTCCTTACTCAATAGACCACTCAACATCATGTTTGTTAGGATAATTAACAAAAACATTAGATATATACTTATTGGGAGGGGATTTAATCTTACTTAACTATTCAAACTCTTGATATATGGCATTGACCCTTTACCATAAGTCATCCTCCTTTTCATCATGAGTGTCATTATCAAGGGTAGTTTATCAATAATAGGTAAAGACAATTATTCCCACTATGGTGATCAATCAAATCCTTCAATCCATCATCATCATATACATGAATCAAGTATTTAATCTCAAAATATTGTGAGAAAGAATGTTTGACACATACCTCAATGTGCTCAAATTATTCTCCATGAATGATATAAGTGTCAAGGTCAATTTTATCAAATAATACATAAGGATCATGCTCATAAGCACCTGCACCATACTCATATATAAACAATTTATCTATTCCCTTAATTTTATAATCACCATCATCCATATTACACTCTTTTTCATTTAAAACACAATTCAAGTTATATTTTGCTTCAACATTAGGTTCAATGTGAAACTTTGCAAGTGGATAAGTTATTATGGTCACCTTGGTTCCATACCTTATCTTAGACACCTCCATCTATGGAAGTAAAAATTTGTCATTCATTGATAGTTTTTAACCCTATAATCATCAATTTCATGCATGGATGTTGATATGTTCTGATTTTATTTTCCAGTCCTCTCCATAGAATCCACATATGGGAAAATTTTGTTTCCATATGACTATTGAATGATCTCAACCAATCCCTACTTAGTAGGATGCCATATGTTTTTAGGATCTCAACAAATTTAATGTCTATAAACTTCTACAATCTTGGTTGAGCTTGTAATTATATATGGACATTAAATAACTCTCCTAAAACCACTACATTAGACTTGTCTAATTAAACTACCAGTTTATATAATTTTACAAGAACCAATCCTAGTTTATTATAAATACCTGTAGGCATAAAATTAGTTGAAGCACATAAATAAACAAGGTAATTATGTAGAATTTTACCAAATATTTAGACTATTAATAGAAAGGATGGAACTTCAATCCTCAACTTATGTATTGAAGCATTGGTATTACTAGTAATCTTATGTTTGGTTTGACTAATATTGTATGTAAGATACTTAAGAAACAAATCCATTTATTTATCAATTTCTACCAATTCATGGATTGTTATTTTATCTTTTGTTTTCTTCATATCCTCCACATTATTGTAACTTATTTTTCTAGTGGAGGGTTGATTATCACCTGACTTTGGTGGAAGTTGATCATTTTTATCTTTACGATCACGAGGTGTAATAACATTATCTAGTGTGGTTGAGTTAGTCAAAGGCTAATATTGTTTACTCTAAAGAGTATAATTTAATCTCTATAATTTTATTAAATATTTAACGTCATTAGTATTCTATTTATATTAATTGGATTTTACATTAGGAAATCCTAAAGTCTCTAAAACCATTAGGAATTTTTGATGAACTAAGAGTATCATAAGGAATTGAAGTATTCTAATAATTTTGGGTAATCTCATATTATTCCATTCCCTTTTGAATAATTTAAATATCTTGGAAAAACTAAACATAGTCAAGTTCCCCATGCTAATCTATGTTATGCATGGACACTAGTTGGGTAGGGTGATTTCCATGATATTGATCCTAAGAAATTTGTTTGCTGAAGATTCAAATTATTTACTATATCTATTGAATGTCATGTAACTATATTTTTAAGTTATATTCATGGAAGAATATCCACTACTATAGTTACATAATTGTTTTTGTAAGTTTAGGAAATCATTTCTTAATATCTGGACCATTTTTTGGGTTGAATCTAACATAGGATAGGTTTTGTCTTGAGATTAATTTTTTGTATTATTAATTATAATTGCATTTAAAGTTTGGTTGTAAGACTAAATAATAACTTCATTACCAATAATATTTATAAATCCTAAACTAAAATTTGGGGAAACATGTTGAAGAGCAAGTTGATTCATAATTGGGAGAGGACATGGCAATGGAGAATTTTGACTTGTAGGTAGGATTAGGTTTAATGATGGAAGGTTTAGGAGAATATTAGGAATGAGCCAACATTTTCCATTATATATTGATTTATTTTTCCACTTTAACTTCTTCTACATATGGAAGGGGAAATAATTGACAGTTGGATCTCTCTTTAAGAATGTGGTGGTCCAAGGATCCAAAGCATTTTTTAACATTTCTAAGGCTAGTTGGTTGTTTTGTCTATATAAGATTATTACCCTACTAACATATTTTTAAAATGTGCATTAAAATTATGTATAAGTTAATTAGGTTCCCTTATCATGAAAGAAAATTACTATTATAATAGGCTTGGATCTACCACGTCAACATACTAGGCTAAAAATGTTTTACTCAATTGATTATAGCCTAAAAATTAATTCTCAAAGAGATTAAAGAACCAATCACAATCTTGATCAAGTAAGGTAGAAGGAAATAACCTATAGGATATATATTCATGCTTAAAATTAAGAAACCTTAGTGATTCTTTTATAGGAAAAAATGTGTTATTTTACATAAATTCTAATGTTTGGAGTGAACTTTGGAAGATAACACTAAGGTTTTTTATGAAAATCATTCACATCACTTGGAATGTTTATAGATTATGGGGATTGTTTGGTTGGGTAAAATAATATTATATCTCTACCTCGATCAGATATATGTATATGAACTTGAAGAGGAGAAATAATTAATCTTATATGACCTAGCCTAACATTAAATCACATGATCCTTGAAGGATAATCCATAGTGATAAAAAAATTTGTTTGTCTAAATTTTAAGCATGTAATGGTAATTGTGAAAAGAATAAAGGATGTCCAAAAAAATATAATCAAGGATAAACTCAGAGTATATAAAATTTTAAGATCATAGGTTTAATATTGAAGGTTCAAGCCCTAGAATATTACATTAAAGCCCTCCTTATAGCTCCAATTTATATTAGACTCAGTTTGGGACCAACTCAAATACAAGTATTAGATTAACTGAATTAAGAGGATAAATCAAGCCAATAACACATGGGATGAACATCCCCTCAATTTTAGGATTTTAATAGGGATCCAAGGGACGATAAATTTTCATAACGTTTAACTAGGTGAGAAATAATTGTTACCACTAAAGGTTCAATTGATCTCTTTACTTGAGTTAAAGTTATCTAATGCTATGGGATTATTGAAACCATATATTTACTATCCTATTTCATATGATAAGTCAATTATAATCTATTAAGTATGATATATTATCATAAAAATGTAAAAGAGAGAGAAAGAGTAAGGTATAAAAAGTATGATTCTTTGATTGAGATCAGATGATTTAGTGATGAGAAATGATAATCATTGTTGGTTGTAATTATATCTTTACGCATTAATTTTAACTATTTCATATTTTAAATAACTCAATCAGGAACACTTAATGGAAAATATGAACATATATTTCAAAATATTTATCAAAATAAGGAAAATACATAATCCTATAGCTATTTTACATAATGACTTAATAAAGGCTTCAAAATGAATAGAATTAAAATATAGAATCAATCAAACTGGATGTTTCATAGTTTTTTTGTATATTCACTTACAAAACCATCATTCAAAAAACTTATTGGCATGTATTAGTTATCTCAAATAAATATATTATATAAAAAAATCATGACAAAATAAATAATAATCAAAGGTGCAATCCTAGAATAATTCTAATAGAGCTTTAATACAATAATAATCACCCCTATATAATGGTAAGCACTATCATTGCAATAAAACCAGCCAAAATAAATGGACTCACCACCAAAATTGAATAAAATCTTATCATAGTTCAACCACCTAGGATAATACATCAAGAAAGGAAAAGACAAAAGCTTATTCAAGGCATACCTTTGAGAATAAAATAGTTTCTAAAATTTTCAAGTGAAAAGGGGATATAAAATTCAATGAATTTCAAGTTCTAATGACACAACACTCACTATAATTTAATTACTCTTCATAAACTGATCTGTAGTCCAAATAATAAAAATACACTTCATTATAAAAATATCCCAATGTGTAATAGTCAGTTCATGCTCTAGGTTTGTCCATTCCAAATTCCATGTACTTATCTCCATGAAAACATAGCTCTTATATATTAACCCTTCTCTTATTAAATTATAGTGATAGATCAATATTAGAATAATAAATAATTCCAATGTATATATAGGTTCATCTCATCCTCTTGATGAACTTATTTATATCCTCAATAATTGAGTATTTTTGTATTTTATATTTATATTTAGATCTATTTCATTACTCTTATTAATACTCATGCTTTTTTAAAATAAACTCTAGAATTCGTCATTTTAGAGTTTGTAATGGATTGTATAGTATGCGAGGTCAAATAATGATTGGGTTTTGACATATTTTGTTGCTCAGATAGCATGTTCCAAATGTTTCAACATGTGGTTTTATATCTTGTCTCTTTCTTATGCAACTTTTCTTTGAGCCAAAACCATCATTTTATACCCCTTCCTTCTCTACTTAGCCATCAAAATTTACATGCATTTAATGTTATGTGATTATGATATTGTGTCATATGTCATAATAATGGGAAGTCAAGAGATCTTGTGATTAAATGTGATCTTTATATATCTTATAGGACAAGTCCACAAGATCATGCCACTTGACATGATCTTGGGACTTATAACATCTCTCAATTTTTGAACATGTACTCACTGTTGTGAACTTTGATTACCCTATATGACACCACATGCCATAATATCAAGAATCATTGTTATAAAAAAATTTAACTATGCATTTTTACTCTATGATCATTCAATTTTTTATAAGCAACCATGTGTCATAATATTAGGACTTTAGGCTTGGAGTAGCTTCAAAAAAAAATTCACTATTATTTACTTCCTTAATCTCTAAATCTCTAAGATGAAACCATGTGTCATAATAAGGAAGAGTTAGATATCAAAGAGTATTCAATACTTAGAACATTTTTGCACTTATATCAACCCTAGATTTCTATGATTACACCATATAGATGGTTAATGTCTATCCAATATATTTTATTCTTTAATCATAAGTTCTTGATATCATGCCATGTGGAATGACTGTTGGAATTTAAATTCTTTGATACTTATCTAGTTTTAAAATAATTATTTGATCTCATTGAATGAGATCATCCACATGGTGCCTTTGCATTGAAAATTCTATTAGAGGCCTTTATCATTTAGAATAAGCCTCTAAGTCTTAAGTTCCCTTGACAATGAAATATTATTTCATTATGGGCCTTTTGGCCTCAAAGATTTTATAGACTACTATTTTTCTTAGATCACCTAATATATCGACATGTGGATGGCTCATGAAAACTCAAGAGCTTGTAGGGAATTAAACTATTGAATGCTTCCCTTCAACCTTTGGGTGCCTAAGATATGACCATGTGGCAATATCTTAAAAGGACAATGATCAAAAGATAGTAATTTTTGAATAATCCCCTTCATAGAATCCAAATGCATGATATTTTGATAACTAAAATATATATATGGCTTAGGATCTCTATAAGACATCTATGAACAAAATACAAGGCAAAAACCACTTGAGAAATAATTAATAATTTATTCAATAAAATATGAAATAAGTTTACTAAAATCCCAATTTTAGGCATAAGCAAATGCTTCAAATACCTAAATAAAGTTGATGAATAGATAAATTTGGCTAAGCTAGGGTGTTTTAAACTCAAAAATATTTCTATTAAATCCAAATTGATATTTATTAAAATAATTTGACCATTTTAAATTACAATTTTAACTAGATATCAATAATTAAATATAATAATTCAATCAAAATAGTTCAATAATGAAGTCTAATTTCCAGTGAAATAAACTATTATAATTGGCCCAATTCAATATAATCCTTAATAATGTCATGATTTAGGATTTGGAAAACAAATGTATCAAAATAATACCTAAATAATAAGGGAAAAAATATATGATTACTCTAAGATTAATGTTAGAAGTCTTTGATAAATAAAAATAATAATAAAATGAATAGATGGAGCACCACTTTAACTAGGATTATTGAGATGATATAATGTATATAACCCAATGATGAATAAAAGTTTAAATAATTAAAGAAAACTTAAAATTACAATCTTATATTATTTAAATTCTAGACAATGATTGTTTTATCATTATGAATAAATTATTCAATTAAAGGTTGTTAAATTTAATCAAACACATTCATAAGTTTGAAACCTTTGGATGGGAATCTATATCAAGAAATTTATGCAACATCATAAATGTGACCATGTAAGAAATAAATAATATAATAAAGAAACAAGAATGTTTAAATAAATAGGGTAACCATGTGATATTTTAAATAATGGGGCATGTTGGATTAAACAGTCGTGTCACTAGGGAATCCATTCAAATATACAAAGTTTCTAGCATAAGTATGATATAATAAATCATCCCAAAATAGGGTCACTACCAAAAAGGATATTGAATAAATATAGAGAAAAAAATGGCCAAAATAAAAAAGTGTGACTATAAAATAAAGTACCAAGACATCCATAAAGGAGACCAAGGTTTCATAAAACCTATAAATGATACCTAATATCCACAATGGAAATAATTGTTGACTTAAAAAAGGCTTGTCAAAAAATAAATTAATAAGGAATCCAAAAAATATTCTAGGTTTACATAAACCAAGAATTTATACTAAATATATACAACGTAAAAAAGGTCACTATAAAACCCTATTACCAGTGTAGCATAGTCTGTAGTGTACTATGAGCTATAAGTTATGGGAAATATAATGACACAATGGAATGACCTCCAAGATTTGAAACCTTTGAAAATTTAGGTTAACCTCTAGATAAGGTTGAATTCATTTCACTAAGTTTTATTCAAATTATATATTACCAATTCACATTAAAATACTACTTCTTAATGATTCTGCTCCTATATAGGGTTTGACTTGTGAGGAAAAGAGTTTTAGAAATGAATTTGTAAAACTAGAAAATGGTGATTGAAATAAATAATTATAGAGGAAGTTAATGTTTGATTTATATTTACATACTAGGACAATAAATATATTTATGTATATTGGAGCACAAACTTATGAAAATATGAAACTAAAGGTAATATTGGGCACTTATCATATAAGGAACAAGATTCTTTATTATAATCAAACAACTTTTCAAAATGGTAAAATAATACCACAAATGAATTTTATTATGACTAAAAAAAGAATCAAAAAATTCAAAAACTTGACAAATATCCATTAATACACAAATATAGCATAGACAAGGAAGGCAAAACTTTAATCTATTATCATTTTCCAAGTTATGACATAGAGATCAATTGTTCAAAATAAAAATAATTTATCTAATATAAAAATGGTAAGATGGACTATGAAATGGTACCCATATTTATATAAAAATACCCACTTAAAAGAGAGGAAAATATCAAAACCCTAAACCCAATTAGAGAGAAAGAAAATATAGAAAACCTCATGCAAATGACATTATCTTCATCTTGGAATGATGACCTTAGTGAGGTAGATGGTTGGAATAAGAAACATGAAAATATTGGGTGTCTCAACAAGTCTTGGAGGCATGCAAAAATATTTTTAATATTCATGCACACATTTTATTTGTCTTCATTTCAACTACTTTTATTTTTTACAAGGAATGAGGTGCTAAAATAACCTAACACTTAGAAAAGTTGAAAAGTTTTAGGTAATTTAGGTAATAACTTGAAAAACCCAAACTTATATTTTTCAATTAAGATGCTCACAAATTTTTAATTCATCTAACTTTGAAAAAATGGAAATTTTAAGTTAAACTATGATTTTTTACAAGTTAAACAACTCAAACATTGTCAGAAGAAAATTTAAATTTACAATTTTTACTTTTACAACTTTTTAGCCTAGCAAAAAGATACTTGAAAAATACAAGTGGATCTTTCTCAAAAGGAACTACCAAAAGGATAGGTGCAATTTTCAATCTAGAAATTTACAATGTTTATTACAAAAAAGGAATGAAATTTATAGAATGTATTTTATTGATAGAATTAATCTACCACCATAACATCTGAATATTTCTTGTCCTTCTTTACCTAGATTTTTACAATGTAAGAATCAAAGATTTTGAAGATCTATTAGAGGTGTTATTTGTCATTACCAAGTGAATATATATTTCTTATCTCAAATTTTTCCATCATTTTAGAGAGTTCTCTAGATGTAGTCATATATACTTAAGTGTCTTTCCCAATCTGATCCAGTGTATTATGATACCTGATAAACTAGTAGATGGAACTCAAGTTAAATGTTGTATCCCATGTTGACTCTCTTATATCCACTCTTTTGAAATTTTATTGAACTAAAAGGATTTTATCTTTTAGATATGTTTCTTCACATGAAAATCTACTAAGAAAATCCTTAATGTCATAAATTACATATGTGTTCTTATAACATGTAACCTTGGCATTATTAATTCTCTTAGTGAGTAAACTTATTCCAAAATTAGCTTCCCTATCTAGTTCCTCATGATCTTCATCAATTTTCAATATCTTATCTATAATTAGGGTATCTATCTCAATTAGGTCAACAACTCATAATATTGGGAAGAATAGGTTCAACCTTTCAATCTTTTCCTCATATTTTCTTATTTGCTTTCAAGGATGTTCGATCATCTTCTATAGTATTCAAGTAGTCCATTTCTAGCTTAATTACTATGTTTAATTTCGTGATAAGCTCATCATCCCAATATTTTTTCCCCCTCCCATATTGCTAATCTCTATCACTACTTCAATTATTTCTTTATCAGAGAAATGAGTTAGAGATTGAGTTGGTTGGGCTATTAGATCTATAAACATTTTTAGATTTGTTTTCAATTGTTCAAATTTATTATTCAATTAATCCTATGTGACCTTTTCACTATAAATATTTTTTAAAATAGATCTAATGATTGATTGAACGTCATGTTTTAGTCCCTCTATTATAGGATTACCTAGGTACACTTTCGATATTTGATAATCCCCCACCACTAGATCTTCATTTTGTTTGTTTGGTGGGGGATTATAATTTCTACATATTTATCCCCAATTGAATCATACAATATAATAGATATGGTTCTAGGGCCTACCTTTTCTCTATTGTATGCCTCTAATAGACCAAAGTCTAATGTGTTGGATGACACCATTTGTTTCCATCTCTTCCCTACTAATTGTACTAGCCATCATAGAGTGGCATCCTATGAGCCTAACACTATCATATATGAATTTATAGTTGAATTTATTTCACTAGTGGCTATTGTGAGAATTTCCATACCCATTACTAACATTGTCATTTAATCCTTAGTTGATGTTTTGGAAAACTCTTCCCTTTTTGTGGATTAAGTAGCCACAATTATGTCAGTGAGTCCCTTTGTCTCTACCTACTAGTGGGGGGCTTACATTACTAATGAAATATAATATATGGGTCTTTAAAGGCTTAAATTGAAAATAGATGTGCCTAACAAGGTTGTGGGAGATGAAATTGACACAAGTGGAGAGGTAGGGGTAGTTGAAATAGGGGAACTTGTAGAAGTGTATAATCTAAGGCAATGAATGAGTCAATCATTGTGTTAGGAACACCAAAGTTTATGAAATGGGGAATGTGATGGGAGATGAAAATGAAGTAGTAACTACCCCAGTGGTTTGGATGACTAGTGGGATTGTAGTCAAGATGACCGAATCTTTATCTATGTATTATTGGGTGGTGTTAGTGATTAATAGAGTAGTAGTGGATATTGGAGATGAGATGGAAGGAATTATAGAAGAGAGAAGTGAAAGTAAAGTAGGAGTGTTGAATAATGTTGATCTAATTATTGACATTGGGGTTACTTATACAAGTAAGATAGTTGAAATGGAGGGAAATTAATTTAGGTGATTGTGGAGTGGAGATAGGAGGAGGAGTTTCTATAGTTTCTAGAATTTTAGAGTTAAGAGGGGGAAATATTTTTTCTTGAGAAACAACTATGTCCTTGGTATAAGTTGGCATTGGTTGATCCGTTTAAGGTGTTACTTCCTCTTAGCTACTAGATTGACCTCTTTTATCCTTTTGTTTCTACTTCCTCTTATGTGATACCACTATCCTATCTACATGTTTTTCTTGGATTCCACTGTTATAAACTTATTTTGTTATTACCACACCTTTTTATTTCACTTCTCTCAACTTATCACTAATACTCAAGGTCTCCTTGGTGACCTTGACCCTTTGATCATTAGTGAGTTAATTTTTCTATTTATCACATGGGTGGTCCTATCCATCAATGATAAGGACTTAGGTAGGTATTATTTGACTAATAAAAAAGGTTGAGAAAAGCTCTTGTATCATAGTAAACCCTATCAACTAGAGATTCATTATCTATTAAGTCCTTAAAGATAGGGGCCATGTTGTAAGTTTTTATTTGCTCTAGGGTCATCATAGAATATTCTCTTAGTCTCACTTCCTCTTAATATTATAGGTCTTCCTAGTAATATTAATAATTGGAAACATTGGAACATGTTATGATTCTTAAAATAATAGTAATGTTGTTAGTCACATCATAAAATGTCCTTACATCAAGATCTCTTAAGGTTATTTGAGTCATCTTAGCATCTGCACATTTGGATTTTGATAGGTAAGGGCATGTATACCTCCCTATGTTGATGGTGAAGTGGATTCCTGGCTTGTATTTACTTGAAATTTTTTTTGAGTCTCTATATCTACCTCACAAGTTTCATTAGATCCCATATATCACTTAAATACCTTGGAAGGGTGTAATTCCAACCACTAAATCCTCCTACTTTGATTTATGAATATGTTAGGAATTGAATAAAATATGATACCCAATATGTCATCTCAGAAGTTGTGTCATAAAATAATATTATCTTTTTCTATCTCCTTATCAAACATAATTATGATGCATTATATGAATGCATCATTTACCCTTCTAAAATATTGTTTACTTGCCTCAAGGGTGAGGTCAAGGTAATAGTTAAAGACCTTGTTTACCTGGTCAGGCACTATGTTCAACCCTATTAAAGCCCTTCCCTTCACTAATATGTAGACCTAATATGAGTTCATATAAAACTTCCCTATATTTTGTACTTCCATCAATTATGTGTGGATGGAGTTAGAAATCAACTAGGCCTAGTGGATATACTATTTATTTTGGTGGATCATCTAGATGTATTCGTGCATCTAATACTAATAGTTCTTGGTGTATGGGTTTCCAATCACTCTATGAAAGAGTATAATTATATCACCCACTTCATCTTTGAAATCTATTATTTTTAGGGTTTTAGGTAGTCTTATAGATGTGGGTCTAGAGACATTTAGCCATTACTTATTACGACCCTTATAGATATAATGGTGTTATCTTGATAGAAATTTTTAGATTATTAAAGGGTTATATCCAGATAACTCTCATACTATTAAATCAATAACATGGTGTCGATGATTTTAGGGTCTAGGTTTAAAATATTTTATCCCTTGTCATTCACTACTTCCCTATTTTCTACATCATAGTGCTTTTCTAATGTGAGCACAAGCTTAAGTCTCTACACTGATAGTGGAAGGTTTATGGATATGGCCATCCATAGTCATAAATGATTTGAATCTAATCCTTTTTTAATTCAACAATACTCTTAACTAAAAATTAACTAGGTCTATGTGGCCTAGATTTGTGTTTGTGATCTCATTTATGTTGGACTCTAGGTTGAATGGGACACCAAGTCCTTTAGATTTGAATTTCATTTATTTTATAGACATAGGTTCTAGGAAAATTGATTTGGGAAAACCAATTACAAATTTGATGGGTTTTATACTTACAATTACAAGTAAAAACTCTGGTGGGGTTTTAGACTTGCTACTCTAGGTAGAATGTTTGACTAGTTTTGGACTTGCAAAATGTACTTGAAACATCTGATGAAAGTTTTAGTAGGGTTTAAGGCTTGTTATTTCAAGTAAAATTTAAAATAAGGATTTGGAATTGTTTTTACAATGGGATTATATATGGGTTTTGATGTCATTTTTTATAGGTAAATTCTTTGCAAGGTCTCAGAGTTAATTTTGTAGATCAAATCTCTACAAGGTATATATAAAGGATCTTGAGAGAATATTCTAGATTTTAAACAAGTTTCCAAAACCCTATATTTTTTAAAATCTAGGTAAATGATTAGAAATAACTCAATAATGCATACAAACCTTTATGAAAATGAAAGAAATCAAAATAAAAACCTAGAAGGTATGTGAGAAAAATGGAAAAAAAACCCAATTTCTTGCATGGAAATGGAAATCCAAGCATTTTCTATAAATAGATAACAATTATTTTATAAAATTTAGGGATAATATATTAATACCATTTGTATAGGATGGAAATGGTTGTCATGACTTGGTGCAACATTGGCATGGCATGGATTGGTTTGTTTCTTTGCGTGCAAAGCTTGAAATCTAATTTATAACATTAAAAATGACTTTGAAAAGACATATTTTTTTTAATATAACCTTATAATAAATTACATATATGCTAGTGCTTGGAAAATGGCCAAAGTTTTAGATTCATGGCATAAGTTTGTAATTTTGAAAAATTGCATTTTGCACTTTGACCTCCACTTTCTATCGAGTGGCTTAGTGAAATGAAAGTGGGAAAGTAGAACTTTAGGTGAAAGTTGAAAATTTTCAAGTTTCAATGTGCAACTAGAGTTATATTTTTTATGGGTAGGGTATATGGTGGGAAGTGAAACATTGATTGCACATTATGACTTTGCATGTTCCAAAATGCAACTAGATTTCTGGTTTCCACTAGCTTAGTGAATGGTATAAAGTGGGACTCAAATTAAAATTTTCAACTTGTAAAGTTGTAAATTATAATAAAAGTTTTGGTTTATGATGGCATAATGATTCACAAAAAATGGGGTTCTATTTGAAATTTTAAACTTGTAAATTTATAAATTATAATCAGAGTTTGGGTTTCTAATGGGTGTGGGATGAGCAGGAAGCAAAGGTTAGGGTGTATTTTTAAACTTTGCAAAGTTGAAAATTACATACAAATCTCCAATTTCTATCAAGTATTTAGAAAAGGTATCCTTGACCACTTTTAAGTCTTTTTACCAAATAATTAATGTGTTTCTCTTAGGGTACAATATGTTTTGACATTTTTGTCTAAAAAATATCATTATTTTTGGTGACCTTTGTAGGGTGATTGCCTACTAATATATTTATTTTCAATAGCCTTTTAGTTCATTGGGATGGAGTCATTTTAAGCTTAAATATAGAAGAAAAAATCTAAGACTTTACCTAAACAACAAAAATATAGGGAAAAACAAAACAAAAATAGAATAAGGAAATAAAAACTCCTAAAGAGTTAAACTTTGTAAAAGGAATTATTTAGGGAAACTTGCTAAACCTAATATATATAATGCTTTTGGAAATAATTCCAACCTTATAAGCAAGATTTGAGCTATATCCCATTGATTGGGATAGGTAGTTCCAAATCATTGAGCCTTGATAGCTAGAATGCATTTGTTCCTTTACACTAAGTTATTATGTATGAACCCCTACATATAGCACCAAACTTTGTATGCTTTCCTAGTTTATCTCTTTTAGCATCCCATTTTATAACTATTTTTCCTTCATTGAAGCTCCTATCAGATGAGTTTTTTTCTTAATTTTATTTTGTTTGAGCTTGATTTGCTTCAAAAACTTTCATCGACTAGTTTTTGTCTTTTTTATCTCCATGAGTTCTACCAATAATATTGTCATTTAATTATTTTCAATTAATTATAAATGATAATTGAGTTTTATATATGGTATCTCAATTGACAGTGGAACTCTAGCTTCCCTTCCATATACCAAAATCAATGGAAAATTTTTAATGACTCTCTTGGGAGTGATTTTATCATCCCAAAGTGCTGATTTTAACTTTGTGTGCCATGTCCTTTAATTTTCCTTATGATAATCCTTATGATATTTTTGTTGGTAGACTCATCCAAGACATTACCTTATGGATAATAATTGGATGAATTATTCAGGTATACATTGTGCCTTACATCCCATTCACTCACTTGAGTGCCCATAAAACCTTTGGCATTATCTAAGATAATAGTGTAAGGAACACCAAATCTCATGTTAATGCCATCCATGAATTTCATGATAGATGCCTCCATGGAATGTTTTAGTGTAATTGATTCAGTCCATTTTGTGAAATAATTAGTTTCTAAAAGGACCCATTTATGTCTTATACTTGATAATGGATTGATCATGCCAATGAAATCCATTCCCCATTGAGAAAATGGTTGGTTAGCTTGGATTAGTTTGAAAGGTAGAGATGTTAATATTTTATTTCATACAAATTAATCACACTTCTCATAGTTATTTACCCATTAATGGTCATACTTGAATATGTTAGGCCAATAATATCCCCTTCTCATTGTTTTGATAGCAATGGTTCTAGAAGATAAATGTCTACCTAATGAACCATCATGAAACTCCTCAATCACCTTGGGAAATTGATCATGCCCAATGCACCTTAGCATGAATCCATTCATATCTTTTCTAACCAATACTCCATAAAAGAGAACATAAGGAATAGATTGGTGTCTGAAATACATTTTCTTGGACTACTAGTAATCATATGGGTACTCTCTTATCTATAGGAAGATGGTCATGTCATATATTTAACTATTCAATAGAGGTGGAGTAGCTAGTTAGAATGTATGTTGATCATATACTACATAAAATGTTGCCTTGGTAGTGTTTATATTTGAAGCCATCTATCCACATAATCTGTTTCCTCTTATGAGCTTTGTAATTTCAATGCTCACATCATATTTGATGACTTTTGTCATCCATCTTGATCTTTTTCATTTATTTACTAGATCATTAAGAACTCCTTGACACATTGGTGACTAAACATTGATGTAATTTTATTATTGGAGTGCATATGCCTAAAAATTTTGAGAGATTTTATTACATCATATACTTGTTTCTCCTCAAAATTGTACTTTTCTTTATAATATTTCAAAGATTGACTTAAGAAATATATTGGCTTCTCTAGCTAGTCTTTATTTTATTGGGTTAGAATAGATGATAGGCTACCTTCCTCTATAAAATTATAGATAATGAAATCATTCTTATAATTGGGTTTGACAAGAGTCAAAGCTTGATAAATAGACTGCTTGATGGCTTGAAAACTATCTTTTTCTTCCCATGTCTAGATGAAATTGACACCTTTATTAAGCATGGTAGTAAGGGGTTTGGCCATGGAGGCAAAATATGGAATGAACCTTCTTATGAAGTTGATATTTCCTAGTAAACATTATAATCCCTTTTTATGGTTCAAAAGTTTTAGGAACATATAGCAGTTAATCTCTGGGTTTATTGTAAGACCATCTATTGAAATAATGTATCATAGTAATTTCCCTTAATTAAATATGAAAATACACTTTTTTGGATTGAATAAAACACCAAATTATTTTCACCTTTCAAAAACTTTCCTAAGGTGATCTAGGTGTACATCAACATGTTTTTAATAAACAATGATGTCATTTAGGTATATGAAGATCATCTCATTTATCAAATCTATGAAAGACATATCCATGGTTCCTTGGAATTTAGCACAAACATTAATTAGACCACAAGTCATATTTTTATAGGCATTTATGCCCCATTTTTTAGTGAACACAGTCTTGAAATGATCTAATTCCTATACTAGGATTTGGTATATCTAGAATAACTGCCTAGAAGGGAAAATCTTTCAGATCATGATAGAGTTTGAATAATTTGATCCATGGGTGGAAGGGGATAATTATCCTTTAGGGACTCTTTGTTTACATCCCTAAAATTGACATAAATCCTAATTTCACCACTTTTTTCACTTATAAGGACCAAGTTAGCAACCTAGGAAGAGTGTTTGATAGGGAAAATGATATTAACCTCTATCAGTTTGGACAAATCACTCTTAAACAAGGGTTATATTTTTTGATTGATTAGTCTTTATTTTTATCTAAAAATCTTGGTATTTCATTCAAGATCTATTGTATGTTGGGCTAAGATAGGGTCAAACCCTCTTAGATCTTTCTAACTCCAAGGAAAATTATCATCAAATTCTTGACACAACTCAATAAAATCCTACTTCTAGGAAGCAATACATACCTTTCCAATATTCAACATTTTACCCTCTAAAATGACTATGGGATCATAGTCTTATTCATTGAATGTGATATTATCTTTTTCACCTTTTAGTTTATCATTAGAGTTAAATATAATTTCCAAAGTAACAAGGCCCATGGGTAATTTATTTGTCTTCAACTAAATGATTTTATCTTTGTATTCATCTTGGCATCTTGATTGATTTATATCTGAGAATTCAGCCTCCTCTCTAAAAAAAATCAATATTTACTGATGATTATTTATAACTTACCTATTGATTTAATTATAAGGAATAGATGGTCTCACTATCAACTTTACATGTTGGTTATTGTTTGTCTTTATCTCTTCAAGTTGGTTATTTTGGGAACCTAATAAGTCCATACAATCAACATCTTTATTTTTTGCCCTTAGTACTATTGTCACCAAATCTTGCAACCTAGAGGAGGGTGTTTAATCCTCCTCTATATTGTAGAAACATGGGAATACTTATAGGTATGTGGGTTTACCTATAGTAGGAGTAGACCTCTAGGTTTAAGGGCTAGTTCCCTGAATTTGTGTTGAAGTGATTATCACTAGACTAACTATTTTTCTATGGGAAAAGGAACAAAAGTATACATGAAATAAATATACTCTATGGGGATGATACACTAAAAGGGTTTCCACAATACCATCATACTTATTTCACTACGAGATAAGTCCTACAAGCTAGCATCAAAGTCCTAAGATATTCTAATATAAGTGTTTCAATATAAAGGTGATATACATGAGGCAACACAAAGTAAGTGAACCAGAGGGTAAATTACACACTCTAAGGAAAATTATACACTTGAAAGGATACTAATACACTAGATACACTCTTTGTGACCTCTTATATTAGGAAATCCTAAAAAACATGGGTGGATAAGGAGAAGCAAGGATAAAATATTATCACTTGACATCACAATACATCAATTTGGACACTTTGACAAAATTTCTTGAACTCAAAACTACATTGAATTTATTACTCAAAGGTAAAGTACAATGTCAAAACTATTTGGGGTTTACCATAAATGGTGTGGTATTAGCTTATGAGAGCCAAAATCACTACTACTTATAAAACTTGAGAGAGGAGAGAAGAGAATGAATTCTAAGAGTCACAAAGCCACTTGTGAAGCTAAGAAAAAGAGTTACATCTATAATGGGATGATGAAGTGTGAGATATACCATGAAAATTCTACATGGATAAATGTCCCTCAAAGCATGAAACTTTGAAATGTGGCATATGACTCTTCATTTTCTTGCCTAAAAATTTCCTTCATCATTTGGCCTCCTTTGAATTCTCCATAGTAGACTAAGAATAAGTGACCTGATTGAATTGAGAGGGAGAGGTTATAAATAAGATCCAACATGCATTAGAGGTGTCCCTAATAATCAATATTATTCTTGATATGGGTTATCACTACCTACACTCATAATCACCCCTCTTTTGGTCATCTCTCACACTTGACACCTTAGAGGTATTCAATTTTATAAACCAATCCATAAAATTTAGTGTATGGCACTTTTAAGGATCCCTAATTCCAATAGGTACATCATGTAGAATTTAAAAGGCCACCCACATGGAATTTTCACCTTTTCACTTGGTGGTCATTCCTTGTTCACTATACCAATTTGGATTGGATGAGAGGAAGGCATTAGTAAAGGAACTTGTGGTATTATTTTAATCATGAAATGGATATTATGAGTTATGGTATTTCCCAATATGTTTCCCAAAATTATTTACATATTTTGAAACCCTTCCATACCTACATAACACATAAAATTGTCAAGAAAATAATTCTTCCACCCTATTCATAAAAGTAGGGTAAAAATTAGGGTTATGGTAATGATACCTATAAGTTCCTATACAAGCTCAAATTATCTCCAAATAAATTATATCCCTCTTGGATTCCTCTCCCTCTTCATCTTCCCAATCAGGTCACTAGCAAAGGTTTTAGATGGTTTAGGGATGTTTTGGCACTCAAGGATTGTTAATTAAATCCTAAAATCCAATATCATAAAAAATACATAAATTACTTGTTCATATCATCCTTAAACATCTCCCAACTCTTTATAATTGCATGCTAAGTGTTCATATAAGTAGAAGACTTCAAAGTTAGCTTCTCGAGCTCACTTTCATATCTTGCATACCCTGTGATGATCTTAAGCCAAGAAATGGATTATATATTCATTATAAAA
The DNA here is from genome assembly GCA_037957365.1 of Torreya grandis. Lineage (NCBI taxonomy): Eukaryota > Viridiplantae > Streptophyta > Pinopsida > Cupressales > Taxaceae > Torreya > Torreya grandis. The sequence continues at coordinate 400,539 of JARHVA010005832.1, read as the reverse complement.
GTTTGAACACACTTTATAACACACTATGAAGATTTTAATATTATTTGTAGTAATTATTATACTTAGAAATGGAATTGGACTTCCAAATTGGTATTAGGCCTAGCCTAGACCTAAAGGTCTTTACTACATACCTATGAGTTTAATCCATTATGATTTGATTGTAACACTTTATAATTGTATATAATGTTGGTCCATACCTCATAAAACTTACTAAATTTCCATGAAAGTTTTCAACAATCCTCAACTCACTTTTCTAGCATGTGTTCACTAAGTCTACAGGGTTTGTTCATTTTGGAGTGCCCTCTATCTAAGACAAAATAAAAGGAATATCCCCTATTCATTCATGAAAAAAAATTATATGAGGTATTTTAATAGGTAATGGAGACCTTATATACATATTTTTAGGGTTATATCAAGTTTATGTCACATATAAACACTTCAAAACTCAAAACCTTAATACAAACTCCTAATTACTCACTGTGTGTAGGATTTACATATGGATTATATGTTGCTTATATGATAACCCTTCCATGTCATTTTTCTCATACATTATGGTATAAAAATACTAATATAACCATGTTTAAGGTTATAAAAACCTAATTACCAACCAAAACATTCTAAAAACTTCAACATGCACCTTGTTCTTGACTAGATAAAATCACAAGTTGACTGACTATGTTTCTCCTTAGAGAGGAACCTGCCTCTAGGTGAACTTCACATCTTGGAAATTTTTATAAAAATTTATAAATATTATTGAGGTATTTTAATTTCTTTTTTCATTCATATATACCTATCTAATTCATTCTCATGCTATACTAACTTCCAAATCACTATGTTTCAATTCACTGTCAAACTACAATCAACTGTAGTTGACTAATTTAGAGAAAGTAGGGGTCCTGTAGATGAAAATTAACATTGAAAATTTTTCCACATGGTATATTATACTTTTTAGGTCTTTGGAGTCAATTATCATTATCAAGTTTTTGTTTTTTTCATGTTTAATTTTACATCATGGACCTATAGGAGTCTACAATCAACTATAGGTAAGTTTTCTTAGGGCAAAGCAAACATATATGTGGTGATTCAAGTCACAACCTCATACCTTAAATATTATAGATGATATTTAGAGAACTAGTGTGTTTTAAAACTCAATATGATCACCCAATCATGGATATATTCTTTTATATTACAACTTTGGATAGTGAAGCTAATTTAAGGCTCAAAACTATAAACAACATTGAAAAGTTATAGTGAAAGAATATCAAGAATGGAGGCTTCGTAACACCATGTTACACTACTAAAAAGCTAATGTATTTAACAAGATAATACCATTTAATAAGGACTATAATATATATGTATTTTAATTCATCAATACTCTATATCTCATCATCATATGTTAACACCAAAAGTGGTTGGGGCTCTTTTTTGGGGTCTTTAGGGAAACTTTTCCTTAAATTTAGTTCTTAATATTTAACATGTATTCTCAAATATACCTAAAGATATAATTATTAAAAAAAGGTTCTCATAACTCATCTTATCTCTTCAACTGTCTGTGAAGGTTTCCAACATGCTTGGACTTATGTATAACTATCTTTAAGCCTTTTATGTAAGGCCACCTATAGGTGGACATTTCAATATGCAGAGTAATGAGTGTGGACATGAGCAATGTGCATAGTACATGGTTATACAAATAGTCTCAAACATTCTCAAAAGACCTAAAATTTATTATATTCACCTTGAATGGATTGCAAAATTTTTTAATACTCCCATTCCAACATCCTCATTTTCTTATAGGTGCACACTAATGGTGTATGATTTGTTAGGATTGTGGAGCTAAAAGCTTCACTGATGCAAACAGGGGAGGAGGTTGCTGAAGGTTGCTGAGTTGCAGAAGAAGTTGGGGTCGATCTGATCAGCCGACATCGGTGGGATAGCACAGAGAAGCAACCGACGTCGGTCATATATCGGCCGACGTCGGTCACCTCCAGGCGGACAGGGACCGGCGTCGGTCGCCTGTGTGGTTTGACTGCGAGCTATTTACGGGCAGTTAGCTAACGAACCAAGAGTTTGCATGATGAGTGCTAATTTTAGACTCATAGCTGCGGATCTAATTATTGTAATTAGATGTCTAATCACTGTTTGGATGAGATCTATATAATAGACTCATGGTTGTATTGGAAAAGTGTGCTAGGGAGTAAGAGAGCATAATTATAAGCTCCTTCTGTGTGTGAGGTAGAGCTATGGTGCATTCCTCCTAGTGCCACAGTACCAGGTGTGTTGGTGCTGGATTGGAGAGCCAGCTGGGTTCTTCAATAAGTAAGATCATTGATCTGCAGGTGTATGTGTGTGTAAGGTCAAGGTTCACAGGTGATTGGAACCATTGCTTGATTTGCAGGTGTGCAAGGTCATACAGACAGCAACACAACAGGGAGCAGTATCAGGCATGATCTACTTGGAGTACAGGTTTGTACTCGGATAGAGCAAGAGGAAGGCAAGGGAGTTCCTTCCATAAGTATGGTCTGTTGAATTGCAGGTTGTTGCAGATTCATGGGAGATCTACTTGAAGTACCTTGAGTACTTGTGGAGCACGTGGAGTGCTTGTGGAGTGCGTGGAGCACTTGTGGTGTGCGTGAAGCACGGGGAGGTGAACACCAACTCTGTATTTGAGTTGGGTGTTGGGACCTGTGAGAGGGAGAGCTTTGGGGAGAAGAATTACTGTTCACTTGAGGCGTGGGAAACCTCTGTAAGGTGGTGGAGAAGAAGTGGCATCTTCTTTATTGTATTCTTTTCTGTATAAAGTGTTAATACAATTTGGTATTGTCTCTCATATGCTGTGTTATTCTGAATTCTAGTTACTTGGTGAATCTGGTTAATTTCCGCATATTAAGTTGCTTGGTATTGGTAATCAAACTGTGTGCTTCCGGTGTACACCCTCTCCCAACAAGTGGTATCAGAGCCTTGGTTGTAGGTTCTTGAGCTTGATACCAACAGGTGGTATCTGAGCTGAGGTTGGAGGAAGCAGGTTTTGTTTTTGGTTACAGGGCACTCTCAGGGGTTTCTGATTGAGTGGGAGTAGAGCAACTACAGATCAAAGTAAGCTAAGAATGGAGGAGTTGAAAAGCACAGATGGTCACTCACGGTCCTATGGAAAGAAAGAGCAGGTAAAAGATTATTGTTGGTTGGTAACAGATCAGCATGAAGAAACTGAAGATACAGATGTAGCAGGTGTTGTTGCACAGGATGTGTTTGCAGGTTTCTTGGATAAAGTTGAATCTTGGATAAAAGATTCGGTTGCCTCTTTCCATGCAGTTCCAGGTAGAGGAGCTGGTAAGCCTTGTCAGATTGTTGGCAAAGGCGAAGTGAAGCTGAAATTGCAGGCGGCCAACACACAGGTGTTGATGAAGGTCATGCAGGTCCCAGGTTTGGAGATATGGCTAATTTCTTCAGAAAGATTGGGTGATGAGAGATGCACAAGAACTCTCACAGCGGATACACTTGAATTAGCTGGTGGTAAGAAAATAGGTATCCTTTATCTACTTGTTTATATTACTGATTCTTCTTTTGTTGCGGAGACGTGGCTTCATAGGCTTGGTCACATGAGCAGGAAGGAGATGCATGTTCTTAAGCGGAAGACATATATATTTGACAGGCTTAAGAACTGGAAAGCCTTGGTGTTTATGGAGGAGATGGCGGAAAGAACCCAGTGGATATGGCTGGATACTTCTGAGCAGGGCAATTTGGACATGGATTTTGATTCAAAGAAGCTCGCGGGTAAAAAGTCATCACTCACAGGCGAACACAGATACCGATGTCGGTCAGGAGGAACCGGCGTCGAACAGATAGGTGCCGATGTCGGTCATGTGCAGACCGAAGCCGGCGATGTCGGGCAGGGTAAGACCGATGTCGGTCATGGGACCGACGTCGGTAGTATGTAAGACCGATGTCGGTTATCAGGACCGACGTCGGCAGAAGGGACACCAGCGCAGGCAGGTTGGTAGTCAGGTACAGACGCATGAAACCGACGTCGGTCGGATGCAGACTGTGGGGTGACCGAGGTCGGTCACTGTAACGGATTTTGGGTGGACAGCAAGCTGTCAAGGAGTCTCAAACACCCATACGGAGGACTGAAGGCGTAAGTAGGCCCTCAAATTCGTTGTTCCTCTTCTTCATACTTATTGCTGATTGTAGAGCAGGAAGGATCCAGGAAACAGGTGTGAGCTTGGCATGGATAAGGATGTGATTCCTTGGAGGAGAACCAGACAGGTGTGTTTTGGTAGGGATGCCAGCAGGTATAAAAGCACAGAGACGAATGGATACCTTAGTAGAAGAATAGAGAGAACGGATACATGAGACGGAAGATCAGGTATATGGTCTTGTGGAGCTGCAGGACAGTGGTACAGGTTTTGACAGGTGGAGGATGGAGCATGGCTTCAGTCAGTGTCAGGTAACTACTGTGTTTTGTCTTACCAGGAGGATGATGAGTCATGACATCATTCTGTTTCTGTATGTGGATAGTATGCTAGCTAGCAGGGGTGTACATACAGGGTTTTGCTGAGCTAAGGGTAAGATTAGTTTAGTGGCATGTCAGGAGGAGTTTGGAGCAGCGGAATTCTTTGACATGGGAGGCATGGAGATCACAGGTTGATTTTGTCTCGAGTGGGAGCTGATGTGAATCAGGTGTTGGCGAGGTTCAGGATACAGAACCGGAGCACACTAAGGGCTGGACAAGGTACAGTGTCTGAAATCACATGAGGTCTGGTATAGACCTGAGTATTCCCATGCAGTGGGAGCTATCAGAGAGTCAGGAGCCAATTCGTGGAAGTGGATTCTCAGGTTTTTTGAGAGGGACCGGTAGCAGGTGTTGCTATGCAGGGTCAGGACTTCACTACATGTATTTGTAGGTTCGGATGTGGCAGGTTACTCGGATGACAGGTGGTACACCACAGGTTGTGTGGTGGGTTGTCTTCAGGTGGGAGCTTGAAGAGGGATACAAACCAGGAAACAGATTAGACGGAGTACAGGTACAGGTACAGTGCAGCTGTTTATCTCCAAGTGGGAGATTGTTAGGATTATGGAGCTAAAAGCTTCACTGATGCAAATAGGGGAGGAGGTTGCTGAAGGTTGCTGAGTTGCAGAAGAAGTTGGGGTCGGTCTGATCAGCCGACGTCGGCGGGATAGCACAGAGAAGCAACCGACATCGATCATATATCGGCCGACGTCGGTCACCTCCAGGCGGACAGGGACCGGCGTCGGTCGCCTGTGTGGTTCGACTGCGAGCTATTTACGGGTAGTTAGCTAACGAACCAAGAGTTTGCATGATGAGTGCTAATTTTAGACTCATAGCTGCGGATCTAATTATTGTAATTAGATGTCTAATCACTGTTTGGATGAGATCTATATAATAGACTCATGGTTGTATTGGAAAAGTGTGCTAGGGAGTAAGAGAGCATAATTATAAGCTCCTTCTGTGTGTGAGGTAGAGCTATGGTGCGTTCCTCCTAGTGCCACAGTACCAGGTGTGTTGGTGCTGGATTGGAGAGCCAGCTGGGTTCTTCAATAAGTAAGATCGTTGATCTGCAGGTGTATGTGTGTGCAAGGTCGAGGTTCACAGGTGATTGGAACCATTGCTTGATTTGCAGGTGTGCAAGGTCATACAGACAGCAACACAACAGGGAGCAGTATCAGGCATGATCTACTTGGAGTATAGGTTTGTACTCAGATAGAGCAAGAGGAAGGCAAGGGAGTTCCTTCCATAAGTATGGTCTGTTGAATTGCAGGTTGTTGCAGATTCATGGGAGATCTACTTGAAGTACCTTGAGTACTTGTGGAGCACGTGGAGTGCTTGTGGAGTGCGTGGAGCACTTGTGGTGTGCGTGAAGCACGGGGAGGTGAACACCAACTCTGTATTTGAGTTGGGTGTTGGGACCTGTGAGAGGGAGAGCTTTGGGGAGAAGAATTACTGTTCACTTGAGGCGTGGGAAACCTCTGTAAGGTGGTGGAGAAGAAGTGGCATCTTCTTTATTGTATTCTTTTCTGTATAAAGTGTTAATACAATTTGGTATTGTCTCTCATATGCTGTGTTATTCTGAATTCTAGTTACTTGGTGAATCTGGTTAATTTCCACATATTAAGTTGCTTGGTATTGGTAATCAAACTGTGTGCTTCCGGTGTACACCCTCTCCCAACATGATTGTGTTATAAGTTTGCATTGATTATCAAAGTCCTTTTTATGCCATATAGAGGGATTGGATTTTTATCTCATGTTAAAAAAAGTTATTAATAAACTTTATACTCTTAATATACCTTATATGAACATTCTCACACTTTAATACACCTCACTTAGTTGAATGTGTATGATAATCATGCAAGAGAGTACGATTGTGTTAGAGGTTGGTAACTCTATTAATAATCTCATTTTATACTGAGTTTTTAATGAGAAGTGATCAATAATAAATTAGAGACATGTAACAAAACACCTCACATTGATTTCAAACCACTATAGAGAATGAAATCTTTTAGAATTGGACATGTTTGAAATATCACTAATACACTCCACCTAAAACCTAAGAGGTTTAAACTCATAAAATAATATAAAAACATGAAACCAAAGGTGAAAACCATGAGATAATAAATTCCATTTCCTTTATAATTAAATTCATCAACTTATTTGTATAGACAAGCTAACATAGAATTAAATCTTGTAGGGTGTGGGGATTAACAAGTAAAATATGATAATCAACTTATAAATTATGGTTCATAAATAATATGATTAAAATACTTGAAATACTACCATTATTTTTAATTATACCAATTTAATATCCACCCCAAATATAATTTCACTTGGAAGTCCTCCTATTGTCCATACCATCAAAAGAACTGTTGACTAGTTTTGTTTGCCTAGTGGAGTGATGGAGAAGAGAAATGGTTTTGGCTAATTTTTGGAACTTCCAAAGTATATAAATAATATAAATGGATTCAATTAATATTAAAGGCAATTTCATAATCTTTCCCATATGCCACTCTTCCACATAGATTGTACAACTTTCAAAACTCCTTTTTTCATTTATTTTCTTGATTTTTAGTTAGGAACCTAAAAGTTTAAGTTATTAATAAAATTATTAATAAGGAATATGACATATTAGACATTTAAAAATTGTTTATAACGCTTCTTAACCTATGAAAACTTTACCACCCTCATTAGTGACTCTAAAATGACCCATAAATAACATAAAATGACATAAGGACTAAATGTGACAATCACCAAGGCTAATAGCACATTAAATCACATAAAAATGACTATGACACACCTTATTAACTGATAATATACCCATATATCTAATTTTAGACTATAGTGGGTTGACCTATTTTGACTTATGGTGAAAATAGTCAATATTGTTAGTGATTTCCCATGGGTGGTATACTTGGTATGCCAAGACCAGTAGCCTAATCCTATCCATTAGAATATGGAGTCACATATACACTAGTTTGAAAATTAATTTTCATTTTAAACCACACAAAACAATAAATAAAGAATATAAAATAAGACACACCAAAGGGAAACAAACATGTGTTCTTAAGAACACTTATGAAACACCACCCAACAAAAAGAAAGACACACAGACACACCTACTCTACCATTGACAAGAACTCACTCTTGAGGTAAAAACATCTTACCATAATTCAATTAGGGTTAAATATGATTCATCTTACACCTTTATCACTCCATAAAGGTAATATATCATGAGAAGCATGCTCATCATCAACCACTAGCATATGTAAATGATTAAGAAGCCTACCACCTCTATGTCTTCTTAGGCATGTAAGTGGACTATTTGGAGCCTTCATTAATGTTATTTTATTCCTTCTAATTAAATTTATTAGAGTTTAAAATTACATTAATTTTACCACATCTAATTATTACTCCTCAAACTCTATAATGGGAGTGATGATAGCTACCTCATCTTTATACTCTTATAAGACAAAATCTACTTGATAAATATGATCAAAAAGTTACTATTATTTATGATCCAACACCTCTAAATGTGTCCTCACCTTAGATTGATTTCTTGACTATTCTTTACTCACAAAATTTTCTACTTTGAATCCACTAGGTCTTTCTTAGACTATAGTCTTTTGAATAGTAGTAAGACTCTTACTTTCATGCTTGATGTACCTTTTTTTTCCTTGCTCAATAGACCACTCAACATCATGTATATTAGGATAATTAACAAACACATCATATATATACTTATTTTGAGGGGATTTAATCTTACTTACTGGTCAAACTCTTGACATATGGAATTGACCCTTTACCATAAGTCATTCTCCTCTTCATCATGAGTGTCATTATAAAGGGAAACTTATTAATAATAGGTAAAAACACATCATTATTCCCACTATGGTGATCAATAAAATACTTCAATCCATCATCATAATATACATGAATCAAGTATTTACTCTCAACATCTTGTGACAAAGAATGTTTGACACGTACCTCAATGTGCTCAAATTATTCTTCATGAATGATATAAGTGTCAAGGTCAACTTTATCAAATAATTCATAAGGATCATGATCAAAATCACCTAAACAATACTCATCTATAAATAATTTGGCTATGCCCTCAATTTTAAATCACCATAATGCATATTACACTCCTTTTCATTGATAACACAATTCGAGTTAGAGCTTACTTCAACAAAAGGTTCAATGTGAAACCTTGGAAGTGGCTAACTTATTATGGTCACCTTGGTTCCATAACTTTTCTTAAAGGTTGATAAGGACCAATTTGTTGATATATATCCACCTAAGTTTTATTTCAATTATTTTGAAAGGTAGATTATAAAATGAGTAGGAAGGTCTACAACAATAATGTCTTAAAGGATGGGAAAACTATGATAGTGATGAAGGAAGACCTTCAAGTTTTTAATCAACCATATTATCTTAGAAGATATAACATCTATATAAATCAATAATTTACTATGTTTTTCATATTTTATTTCAATTTATCATCTAAAACTTTGGGCATGACTGATGTAGAAGCACCACTATGAACTATGCAGTTGTGGACTAGCTTGTCACCCATTATGAGAGTGAGGTAGAAAGGTGGAGGATTGTTAGCTTTGGAATATGGTTAAATAATGTTATTTGGGTAATTTTTAATATAAACATGACTATAACTATTACTTGAGGGTGAAGTACTAGTAGGGATAGTGCATAACTATTTTTGTAAGAGCTCCTTTTGGCCAAGCATATGGTGGACATCCCATAAAGATATATATGCTTTGGCATTCTTAAATGAATCCACTATGTTTAAGACTGAATTAATTACCTTATATTTAGTCCTTAGAGGCAAATATTTTTTTTAAACTTAAGTAATTGAAACACCTTGGGTAGACCTTTCCCCATTTTGATTTAAAGGAGGTGTAGGAGTGTTTGAGACTACCATGCTTATAACCATGTTTTTTTGCCTTGTATAAGGATTTGATGAACTTATAGGCACATTAACATAACCTCTCAAAACTTTCCTCTTGGATCTAATTTTTTCTAAAACATAAGTTACTTTATTGAGTACAAAATTATTTTCCACCAAGAAGTTAGTGAACCTCTCTCCTTGAGGCTGCCAATCTTCACTTACTTGTATCATGACTTCATATTTAGCTGATAGGAGAAGATTTAATCCTACTTAAGAAACTATATATTTCTCCCCACCTTCATTATCATCCATTAATTTTAATTGTTTCCAATCTTACCTTTCACTAATTTTCTATGCACTAGTACTATCTCTCTTGCATTGGTGGTGGAATTAAGATTGTAAACATTAGTAGGCCTATTGAAATTAGGCTACCCTTGACCTCTTCCTCTCCCATATTTTTGGCCATAATGTTTCTAATAGGTATATGGATTTTGATGATAACCTTTTTCTATATTGTCTTGCCTAAGATTAGCTCTTAGAATTTGGATTTATGCATATGGATCTATGGCATCATCTACCTTCTTAGGAGTAGGCTTTGCCTTGGAATTAACATTAGGAATCTGAGAAATGTTTAGAGTAGTAGGAATAGTAGGTGTTAGAGGAATATACACCTTAGGAGGAAACTTTATTTCTTGAAAGAGTCCATTCTAATATTCTAATTTCAAGTTCATATGCTTTAAGAATATTGAAACCACCCATGGATTGAATAAAATTGGCAATATCAGTACCAATGGCTCTCAAGTATGTAGGAATCACCAAGATAGTAGGTAATCTCATGAGAGGATGAAATTTATACCAATTATTTTTAAAAATATCATTGCATTCATTCATTTTTTCCTTAATATATATTTTAATCACATTGAGATAATGTATGAGAGAATTATGGCCACTTTCATTCTCAAACCTTGAAGTTAACAACACTCTAAATTCATCCCATGATGTTATGCATCCACAATCTAAATTCCTATAAAAATCAAGTGTTTTCCATATAAAGTACATAACAAAGATTCTAATGGCAATATTATATTTAGTGACATTATTGAAACTAGAAAAAATAGAGATATCCATGATGTGCTCACTAGGTGTGATGTGACTTTCACCATTGAATGGGGGCACACTCTTTGTGGCATTAGGGTAATGGCATCATATGAATCAATATTAATTAGATTATTAGTGGTTAAGGTATGGAAGGCATGTGGCCTATCCATGATGTATTAGATTTATTCAAGTTATTCACTCTTTTATCTATCAAAATAATCTTGGTCTTCAAAGTGTAGATGAGGTTGAGGGTATTGGACTTTAAAAGGAATGTTATGATAAATAAGTGGATTGATAGGATTGAACACTCTATTAGATGATAACCTAGTAAGGACCATGAAGTATGAGAGAAAATTTATGACAAAATAATGGTCTAAAACTAGATTTTACATTGAATGGAGTCACTAAATGCTGAGTAGCACACCAATTTGCATATGATGTTGTCAAGACCAACATTCACCTTAACAAGTTTTCTCGAGGACAATGGGTCCCACTGGGCATGCCAAAATTATTTTCACCAAATATTTCACCCTATAAAATGGTGTTTAAGCCTCCTCCAAATTTTGGAAACATGGGAATACTTCTAGGTATGTGGTTTTACCTATAGTAGTAGACCTTAAGGTTCACGGGCTAGCTCCCTAAATTTGCCTTGAAGTGCTTATCACTAGACTAACTATTTGATTATAGGAAAAGGGATATAAGTATAAATGAAATAAACATGATATAAATTGTTGATAAACCAAAATGGTTTACACAAGATCATCATACTTATTTCACTAAGAAACAAGTCCTACAAGCCATCCTCAAAGTCCTAAGAGATTATAACATAAGTGTTTCAATATAGAGGTGATATGCATGAGGCAACACAACGTAAGTGAACTAGAGGGTATATTTCCCACTCTAAGGATAATTTTACACTTTAAAGGAGCTTAACACACTAGATACACTCTATATGACCCATTATAATAGGAACTCTTGCATAAACATGAGAGGATAAGGAGAAGCAAGGATAGAAGATTATCACTAAAATCACCATATATCACTTTGCACATTTAGTAAAAATGTTCATGAACTCAAAAACAAATTTTATTTATTTCTCAAAGTAAAATTACAATATTAAAACCATCTAGGCTTCTCCATACATGGTGTGGTATTAGCTTAAAAGAGCTAAAATGGCTACTACTTATAGAACTTGAGAGAGGAGAGAAGAGAATGAAGTCTATGAGTCATAAATCCATTTTTCAAGCTAATAAAAAGAGTTACATCTACATTAATATGAATTTTTAGATAAACCATGCAATTTCTACTTGTACAAATGTCACTCAAATCATGAAACACCTAAAATGTGGCCTAACACTCTTCTTTTTCTTGCCTAGAAACTACCTTCATCTTTTGGCCTCCTTATAATGTTCTAAAATAGACTAGGGATATGTGACATGACTAAAATAAGAGAGATTTGTTATAAAAAATATCTAAAATTCATTATATTCATCCTTAATTTTTAGGATTCTTTTAGACATGAGTTATCATTACTTGCAGTCAGAATCACCCTTCTTTCACTAACCTCTCACACTTGAAACCAAAGAGGTATTAAATTTCACAAAATAGTACATAAAGGTAGTGAATTAAACTTTTAAATATCCCTCATTCCCTTAGATACATCATATAGACATTAAAATTCCACCCACATCAAATTTTCACCTTCTCACTTGATGGTCATTCCTTGTTCACTATGCTAATTCAGACTATCTAAGGAGAAGGCATTAGAAGAAGTAATTTTAACCTTATATAAAGCATGAAATTTACATTATTAGTTAGGATATGTCCAAATATTTTTTCCAAAATTATTTTCATCTTTTGAAACCCTTCCATACCTGTACAACACACAAAACTATTAATAAAATCCATTTTCTACCCTATCCATATAAGTAGGGTGCAACTCAAGTTGTATGAAAGGATCCTTATAGATTCGTATACAATTTAAAATCAAATACCAATCCATTATATCCCTCATATATGCCTCTCCTTATTTATCTTCCCAATCAGATCACTAGCAAGGGTTTTAGAGGGTTTAGGGACATTTTGGCCCATAATGATTGTTCATACAATCCTGACATCCAATATTCTAAGAAATTACACAAATTATTTATTAATTACATCCTTCAACATATCAAAACTCCTTAGACTCCCATGATAAGTGTTTTTAAAAGTACAAATATTCAAAGTTAGCTTCTTGAGCTCACATTCATATTTTGCATACCTTATGATGGTATTAAGCCAAGAAATGGTTTATTTATGGATTCTCTCTACATGATAAAAGTTTTACGTCATTTAATAACCCAATAAAAACATTTTAAAATTCATTATATTACTTACTTAGCCTTGAAAATGAAATTAGACTTCTAAATGGGCATTAGGCCTAGTCTAGACATAAAGGTCTTGATTGCATACCTATGAGTTTAAGCCATCAATATTAGATTATAGCACCTAAATTTTTTTATTTCATGTTGGTTTATTCCTCATAAAACTTTATACATCTCCATTAAGGGTTTCAACAATCCTCAACTCAATTTTATAGCATTTGTTCACTAAGTCTATAGGGTTTATTCATTTTGGAGTGCCCTATATCTAAGATAGAATAGAGGGAATATACCTTATTGATTAATGAAAAAATATATATGAATTACTTCAATATATTTTGGATACCTTCTACATAAAATTCAAGTGTTAGATCTAGTTTCTATCACCTATAAACACCTCAAATCCTCAAGATAGACTCCTAAGTACTCACTGTGTGTAGGCTTTACATATGGACTATAGGTTGCTTATATAATGACCATTTAATGCCATATTTATAATATATTAGGTTTTAAAAATACTATTATAACCATGGTTAAGTTGATACAAACATACTTACCACCAAAAACTTGTAAAACACTTCAACATACACCTTTCTTTTTACTAGACAAAACTGTAGGTTGACTATGACTATGTTTTTCATTAGAGATGAACCTATTTGTAGTTGAAATTTTCGTATTGGACCATTATATATAATTTTATACATATAATTTAGGTCTTCCAATTTCATTTTCCATTCATATATACCTAACATAGTCATGTTCATGCTATACCAACTTCCAAATCACTATGTTTCAACTCACTATCAAACTATAGTCAATTGTAGTTGACCAATTTGGAGTAAATAGGGGTCTTGTAGGGGAATATTAACCTTGAAATATATGAAACAATTTATATGATATATTTGAGGTATTTGGATGTAACAAACATTAATAAGTGTTTTTATTTCCATTTTTAAGTTTACATCATGGACCTATAGGAGTCTACATTCAACTATAGGTAAGTTTTATCAAAGCAAAGCACACCTATAAGTGGTGATGCAAGTCACAACCTAATACTTTTACTCCTTTTGATTATATTTGGAACACTAGTGTTTTTATAAAATCAATAGGACCACTCAATCATGGATATATGGTTCTATATTGCAACATTAGATTATGAAGGCCATTTGAGGATCAAAATTGTAGACAACACTGAAAAGTTCTAGTGAAAGAATATCAAGAATGGAAGCTTCTCAACACCATGTTACTCTATTAAAACACCCAATATATTTTTCAAGATAATACCCTTTCATTAGTATAATATGGATGTATTTTAATTCATCAAGACTTTATATCTCATCATCATATATTAACAACAAAAGTGGATTGGGCTCTATTTTGGGGTCTTTAGGGAAACTTGTCCATAAACTTAGTTATTCAACTTGAACACATCTTATCAAATTTTCCTAGAAACCTAATTATTAAAAAAAATTTATCATAACTCATCTCAACTCTTCAACCATATATTAAGGTTTCTAACATTCTTGTACTTTTCTATAACTACCTTTAGGTCTCTATGTAAGGCCACATGTAGGTGGACATTTTAGTATGCAGGGCAATGTGTGTGGACATGAGAAATGTGGATAGTACATGTTTCTAAAAATAGTATAAAACATTATAAAATGACATTAAATTAATTATCTTCACCTTGAATATATTGATACATGTTTCAATACTCTCATTCCAATGCCCTCAATTTCGTGTAGGTGCACACCAATGGTTTATGACTATGTTATAGATTTACATTGATTGCCACAAACCCTTATATGCCATTTACAAGGATTATATTTATATATCATGTTATAATAAGTTATTAATCATCTTTATATGCTTCTTATACCTTTTATGAATGTTGTCACACTTTAAAACAGCTCACTTGATTGACTATATATGACAGTCAGGAAAGAAAGTATGATTGTGTTATAGGTTGACTAAAACTCTATTGATCAGCTCATATAATGTTGAGTTTGGAATGAGAGGTGATAAAAAATACATTGGATACATGTAACACAACACTTCACATTTATTTGAAACCATTTCAGAGAAAGAAACCTTTTACAATTGATGAACATGTTTGTAGTCTCACTAGCATACTCCACTTTTAGCCTAAGAGGTTTTAAATCATAAAATCACATAAAAACATGGAACCAAAGGTTGAAAACATGATATAATTAACTACATGTCTTATGGAATCAAATTCACCAATTTATTTGTATATACAAGCTCATATAAAAGTAAAACCTACAGGGTATGGGGATTAGCAAACAAAACTAAATAGTCAATTTATAAAGGATGGTTCAAAAATCATAGGGATCCAATAATTAAAATTATACCATGAATTTTAATCATACCAATTTTACTATCCACCACCAAGATAATTTGACCTAGAAGTCCTTCTACTGGCTATACCATCAAAAGCCATGTTCGCCAATTTTACTTACCTAGTGGAGTGACAGAGAAAAGAAATAGGTTTGGACCATTTTTTTCACTTTAAAAGTATATAAATCATGTAAATGGAGTTATGGAAGCTTAAATTTCACTTCATAATCTTTTCCCATGTGCCACTCTTCTCCATAAGTTGTACAACTTCTAAAACACCTTATTTCTCACTTATTTTCTTAATTTCTAGTTAGGAACCTGCAAATTTCAATTAGTCCTAAATTTTATGATGATGAATATGACATATTTGATTTTTTAAGAGAGTTTAGAAAACTTTTATACCTCATAAAATAATACCATCATCATTAATGACTCTAAGATGACCCTTAAATGACATAAAATGACACAAGGACTAAATGTGAACATGACCAAGGATAATATCACATTAAATAACATAAAAAGGAATATTAAACAACCTATGACATGATAATAGACCCATATATCAAGTTTTATAATATATGGGATTGACCTATTTTGACTTGTGGTCAAAATAGTCAATATGTACTACTTGAATGTTTAAAATGGTAAAGTCCTTTAATAGGTCCCAACCCCTATGTTTTTAAGATCTTATCAAGTTTTTATTTGTCATGATTTTAGATATTACTTGGTGATAAATAAATTCACTATCACCAAAAACTTGTAGTAATTGTATTCTCAATTATTTGGTGAGTTGGAGACCTCAAATCAATGCTTTATGTTCAGCTACATTATTAGTACAACTGAACGGAAGTTTGAAAGAATAAAAATAAATCTCCTTTTGTGGAGAGATTAAAACAATACTTAAAAAAATACTATTCTTACTTCTTGATCCATTGAAGAATAATTTCCACATTCCTTTGAGATCCTTAGCTGGTTTTACAAGATTCAAGATGATTACATCATTTTCATGAATATAATAGGTAACCAACCCAATTTTGTTTACATAATAAAAATTATAAAATTGGAGAGTTTATCCCCATTCATCTATATGAGTGTTTGAAATTTCATCTATGAGTGTTGCAACCCCATGGTCAAGTTCTTCCTCCTGATCTTGTAATGTATAATTCATATCCATAGGGATATAAATATATTTCTCAATGTGGTATTTATTAACTGGTTCAACTCTTATTGTCACTTTAGTTCCATACCTTGTTCTAAGCATCATATGGGAACAATTAAAAAATAAATATCCTCTCATTTTTATGGTGAAGTCTCAGAAAAAGCAAACAGAAAAATAGGGAGATAGGTCAATAACTGAGATGTTTTGGGATATTGACAAGCTTAGACATGCATGGATGGTAATATTTAAAATTTTTATAGTCCTAACTATTTTAAAAACAATATAATCCAATTTAACAACACCTTTTCTGATAGGTGTATACTTAATACTAAGATCATCAGCTATTTTCTTGGGCATAATAGAACTGCTAGCCCCTAAGTCTACCTTGAAGGTTTGTATGAGATTTTTCCTAGCTATGAGAGAAAGGTAAAAAGGGGGAGGTTTACCATTTTTACTTTCTTTGGTATCTATTTATGGTTGATATAAATTAAATGTAGCAGTGGGTCCCTTAACTGGGACCTTATCTGTTATTTATAATTTTTTCAAAACTTCTTTTAGTAAGTCCCTTTGTGCTAGAATAGATAGTGATTTCCACACGGTGACATTCAAATTAGTTTTCCTCATTTATTCTACAATACTAAAAGGAATTTTAGTAACCTTTGTTGTTGCCTTTGTGGTAACTATGTCTTCTTTACAATATTTGGGGTCAATAATTTTGACTTTGACTAGCCCATTGGCACATTGGGTGGCCTCTAAGTTGTGCTATCTTTTACAAATTATTGTATAACTTTTGAAGTTTTATATTATTCTACCTTGGAGGGTTTATCAATTTTTATTATCCTCTTCTTAAAGTTTGTATTTTTTGCCACTAAACTACCACCATTTATTAGTGTTTCTTCATGATTTACACCACAAAAATCCTCCTCTTGCCTATTCAAAATAGTAGATTCATTCTGAGTAGGATCTTGTGTACTTCCTATTAGGAAGTAACTTATTATTGATATCTTTGAGTGTTTTATATGCTTTACACTATCAAATCTTGACTTATGACACCATTAGGACAAGCATTCTGATTGTGTGGTTGAGCACAAGGGTAACACCACTCATATTCCTGAGCTAAGTTATTTTGAGTAGGTATAATAGCTTTAGAATTACCTAGTGCAAGTAGAGCATAAATGTTTAGAGGTTTTGCTTACATGTTTTGACTTTGTTCTATGAATTTCCTTGGTATGGTTACTTATTGGGGGGCATGTTTGGTTAGCTTAATGATAAGGCCTGTAGTATTGGAATTGTTACCTTTTCATTATTACCAACTCATTTCCAAAGCTTTTAAGTAGTGACTTAACCTCATGTAAATCATCAGTAGGAGTAAAAGTTAAAACTGGTGTCTTGCTTTTGGTTGGAATTAAGGAAATAATAGGTTGTATATGAGTCACTTCTATAAATAGAGGCATTAGAGACTATGGGACAATTTTTACATCTTGAATTACATAATTTTCTACTCTTATTACAATTTTATAGGCATTGGGGAGTGTGGTACCACCCATTAACTAAATCATGATAGCTATATCACTATTTAAATCTCTCAAGTAACATAGTAAAGAAATTTGTGGGGTTGGCTTGACAACAGTAGAATTATATTCCATGTATTTTGAAACCAAAAATTAAAATCACTCATGAACTCATGAGGAGCCTATTGAGTAGTAGTTAGTTATTCAACCAGGGAGAGGTGGTCACTATTATCTTCAAATTACATGCATAGGGAAGTCCCTAAGTCATCCCAAACACATATTCAATTGAGAATTAGACCTCTATACCATTGTAATGCTTTACCCATAAATGAGGAGATAAGAAGTTTGATTGTAACATTTTTTTATATTATATTGTGAACTAAACAGATGTTAGCAATGTCTTGTATATGTTTCATGGGAGTGGTAAAATTTTCACTAGTAAAATATGAAAGGATTTTCAGAGCCAAGGTGGGTATATCATCATAATAGGATAATTGAAGTGGGTTGCCTCCATTAAAGGCTACAAATTTTTGATTTCTTAGGGACATAATGGGAGGTATGAAACAAATGTGGGTATTTATAAGAGATACAAATAGATTTAAAGGATATACTCTATTACAAGGTATAATTGATCTTTTAATTTCTTTTTATATGGAAATGAAAATTCTTTCAAGTCATTTTTCTTACCTTTAGTAGATGATCTTGTTTATATAATTGGCATACATAAACATGGCTTTCCTGAATCCATAATCTAGTGGAGTCACCATGTGCTTTTAAAATGTGTATGAGGCTCATAGAATGCTTGTTGAGAATAGCACCAATTTCTTAGCTATGATCTTTAGGTCCTACTGGGTGTGCCAAAAATTGTTATCACTTAGATTTTTCACCTATCTATGTGTGCTAGAATGAAATGTAATATGTTTTACAATCTATGGGAAATTTAATGGCATAATGGGATAAAACCCAAGCTATGGGACCTTGAATAATTGAGGTGAACCTCCAAATAAGGTCTAATTCTATTCACTAAGTTTAATGTAACTATTATATTACCAATTCATGTTAAAATTGTACTTCTTAGTGATCTTGCTCCTATCTAGGGTCTAACTTGTGAGGAAATGAGTTTTAGAAATGAATTTATAAAACTAGAAAATGGTGATTGCACCAAATAATTATAGTGGAAATTAATACTTGATTTGTATTAATATAGTATGAAAATAAATATACTAAATTATATTAGAGAATAAACTTATGAAAATATGAAACCAAAGGTAATATTGGGCACTTATCATATAAATAACAAGATTCTTTATTTTAATCAAACAAATTTTCAAAAGGGTAAAATAATAACATAGATGAATTTTTTGTGACTTAAATAAGATTAAAAACATTCACAAACTTAACAAATAGCCATGTATACACAAATATAACATAGAAAAGGAAGGCAAAACTTCAATCTATTATCATTCTATAGATTAGATCATGTAGGTCAATTGTTTAAAATGTAGAATAATTTCTTGAAAATAAAAAGAAAAGAAAAGATGGGCTATGCCATGGTACCTATACTTATATAAAAATACTCTCTTAAAAGAGAGGAAGTTATCAAAACCTTATGCCTAGTTAAAGATCTTGAAATTATAGAAAACCTCAAGCAAATGACATGATAATAAGCTTGGAATGATGTCGTTAGTGAGATAGACAGATGGAATAATAAACATGCAACTTCTAGGTGATTCAACAAGTGTTGTAGGTGTGAATAAATCCATTGAATATTCATGCAAACATCATCTTTGTCTTTAGTTCAACTTCTATTATATTTTCCAAAGAATGAGGCACCGCAATGAAATAACACTTATAAAAGTTGAAAGTGTTTAGGTACTTTAGGTTATAACTTGCAAAATCTAACTTGTATTTTTTAGTTGAGACTTTTACAAATTTTTAAGTCATCTAATTTTGACAAAATGGAAATTGTAAATTACAACATGAGTTTTTTCAAGTTAAACAACTCACACCTTGTCAAATGAAAAGTGTAATTTACAAGTTTCACTTTTACAACTTTTTAGCCTATCGAAAATATACTTGAATATTAAAAGTGGCTCTTTATCAAAAAGAGCTTCCAAAAGGATAGTTGCAATTTTTAACCTACAATTTTATAATTTTTCTTACAACAAAGGAATGAAATTTACATAATGTATTTTATTAAAATAATTAATCTACAACCATAACCTATAAATATTCCTTATCTTTATTTTCATGTATCATTTTAGTGTAAGCATTAAATATTTTGAATATCTCTTGGAGGAAATATTTTTCAAGACCAAGTGAATATAGGTTGCTTATCTCACATTTTACCATCATTTTAGAGATTTCTCTACATGCAGCCCTATATACTTGAGTGTCTTTTATTATCTCATCCATTTTATTGTGATAGCTAATAAATAAGTGGATAGAACTCATGTTGAATGTTGAATCCCATGTTTAATATATTCTAACCACTCCTTTGAACTTGTCCTAAACTTCTTGAAATGAAAGGATTTGATCTTGTTAATTTATTACTTCACATGACAATCTACTGAGAAAATCCTCAATGTCATAGATTGAATCGATATCCTTATCACATGTATCCTTGGCATAATTAATAATCTCAATGGGTATTATTATTATAAAATTGTTTGACCTATCTAGTTCCTTAGGCTATGCATCAGTTTTCAATATATTCTCTATAATGAGGATATCAGTCTCAATTAGGTAACAACTCACAATTTTGGGGAGAATAGGTTCAAACTTTCCATATCTTACTCATATTTGCTTATTTATGCTTTCAAGGATGCTCAATAATCTTCTAAAGTCTTGTAATGGTGCGTTTATAGCTCAATTACTTTGTTTCCTTTCATGATAAGCTCCTTATCTCAATATTTTGGGGGCTTTCCCTTAATGTTAATCTTTGTCTTTGCTTCAAGTGTTTATTTGTTAGGGAACTAATAAAGAGACTAATTTGGTTGGGTTATTGGCTCTAAAAATATATTCAAAGGTGTTATAAATTTTTAAAATATATTCTTCAATTAATCCTTTATGACCTTGTCACTATCCATCTTCTCAAAAAGAGAGCTAATGCATGACTAAACATCGTGTTTTCATCCCTCTTATAAAATGACCCAGGTGCACTTTGGATATTTGATAATCCCTCAACATTAGATCTTATTTTTTTTATATATTTTGGAGGAACTAAAATTATACATATTTCTCCCTAGTTGAATCATATAATATCCTAGATATGATTCTAGGGCGTGCTTTTAATATTTTGGATGTCTCCAATAGACCAATGTCTAGTGTGTTGGGTGATATCATTTGTTTCCATTTATTCCATAATGATTGTATTAGCTAGCTTAGAGTGGTATTCTATGAACCTAACACTATCATATTTGAATATTTAATAAATTTTATACATTTGTGGCTATTTTTACAAGTGTTGTATACATCACTGACATTATTACTGAAATGCTTGGTTAATGGTCTGGCAATCCCTTCCCCTTTTGTGGGTTGAGAAACCATAATTGTATCAATGAGTCCCTATGTCTCTACCTCCTGGGTGGGGACTTAGGTTACTTATGGAATGGAAGAGATGGGTGTTGGAATAGGTGAAGTGAAAATGGATGTGCCTACTAGGGGTGTGGGAGTTGGAAGTGACATGAGTGGAAGTCATAGGTAGTTGAAACAAGGGAACCTTTAGAACTTTAGAATCAAGGAATTTAATGATTCAATAGATGTGGTAGTAATACTCAGAGTTAATGAAATGGGGAATATGATGGGAGATGAAAATGATGTAGTAACTACCCTAGTGGTTGGTATGGGTAGTAGGATTCTAGTCAATATGACTAAATCTACAAATATGTATTGATAAGTGGTGTTAGTGATTAATGGAGTAGTAGTGGATATGGGAGATGAGATGGAAGAAATTATAAAAGAGGGAAATGAAAGTGAAGTCTGAGTGTCTAATTATATTGATTGGCTTATTGACAATGGATTTATTTACACAGGTGATCTAGTGGAAATAGTGGAGGAAATTATTTGAGGTGATTATGGAGTGGAGATAAGAAGAGGAGGTGTTATAGATAGTGGAATAATAAAGACAGTAGGGGGAATTATTTTTGTTTGAGTACCATCTATGTCTTAAGTGTAAGTTGGCATTGGTTGATTTGTTTGAGTTGTTATTGCCTCTTGGCTACTAGATTGACCTCTTTTATCATTTTGTTTCTACTTCCTATTTTTTGATACCACTAGCCTATCTACCTATTCTATTTGGGTTTCACTACTAGAACCATCTATTTTTGTTACCATACCTTTCACATTCACTTCTCTCAACTTATCACTAATACTCAAGTTCTCCTTGGTGACCTTGACCCATTTGATCCTTAGCTAGTTATTTTTTCTATTTTTCACATGGGTGGTCTTATCCATAAATGAGAATGACATAGGTATGGACTACCTGACAAATGGAAGATGTTGAGAAAAGATATTATTATCATAGTAAACCCTGTCAACTAGAGATTCACCATTTTTTAAGTCTTCAAGGACTAGTTCCATGTTATAAGTTTTGATTTGATCTAGGGTCATCCTGGAATAGTCTCTTAGTCTCACTTCCTCTTATTCTTGTATGTCTTCCCATTAATATTCATAATAAGGAACATTGGAATATGTTGTGATCCCTAATATATTGATAATGTTTCCAATCACATCATTAAATAACCTTGCATTGAGATCTCTTAAGGTTAGTTGAGTCAACTTGGCATATACACATTTGGATATTGAAAGGAAAAAACATGTATACCTCCCTATGCTAATGGGAAATGGATTCATGACTTATGTTTGGTTGACAAAAAATTGTGAGTCTCTACAAGTTACATCACAAGTTTCATTAGATCCCATCTATCACTGGCATACCTTGGAAGGGTGTAAGGACAACCACTAAATCTTCTTATGCTAATGTATGAATATGTTGTAAATTGAAAGAAAAATGATCCCCAATTTATGATCTTAGAAGTGGTGGAATTAGAAAATTTTATCTTTTTTATCGCCTTATCAAACATAATTATGATGCAGTAATAAATGCATTATTTATCCTTTTGAAATGGTGTTTGCTTGCCTCAAGGGTGAGGTCATGATAATAGTTAAATACCTTGTTGACCTAGTTAGACATTACGTTCAACCATAAGAAATTGCTTCCCCTTGCTGATATGTAGACCAAAAATGAAGCCATATAAAACTTCCCTTTAGTTTAGACTTGCATCATTCATTTATGGATAGATTCAATAAGCAACTAGGCTTAGTGGATATATTGTTTATTTTAGTGGATCACCCAGATGTGTTATTACATCCAATCCTAATAGTTATTGGCATTTGGGTTACCAATTACTATATACAAGAGTATGATTATATCACCCACATCATATTTGATGTCTATTCTTTCTAGGGTTTTAGTTAGTCTTGTAGATGTGGATCTATATACTTTTAGCCATTATTGTTAAGGAAACTTATACATGTAGTATTATTATCTCAATATAACTTCTTAGATGATTTATTGGTTATATCAAGATAAATCTCATACTTTAGAATTAGGAACATAATGTTGATGAAGTTAGGGTCTAGGTTCATAATATTTTCTCCTTTATCATCCACTACTTCCCTCCTTTTTACATCATAGTGTTTTTCCAATGTGAACACACGCTCAGGGATCTACACTAATATTGGGAAGGTTACTATGTTGGGTAATCCATAGTCATAAATTATTTGAATTCAATCATTCTTAAATTCAACATCTATTGTTATCTATAAATTAGCTAGGTCTATATGGCCTAGATCTATGTCTATAATCTCAATTATACTAGGTTCTAGGATGAGTGGGACACTAGGTCCCTTAGATTTGAACTTCATTTATTTTCTAGACAAGTTCTAGGAAAAATGATTTGGAAAACCAAATGAAATTTTTTTGGGTTTTGGACTTATAATTATATGTAAAAATTCTTGTGGGGTTTTAGAATTGCTATTAAACGTAAAAATTTTGGTGGGGTTTACAGCTTTCTATTTCATGTAAAATCTCTAATTGGAATTTGGAGTTGTTTTTGCAATTGGATTCTCTATGGGGTTTCAAGTTTATTTTTATAGGTCAAATCTCTATGGGGTATTAAAGTTGTTTTTTTAGATCAAATCTCTATGGTATATATATAGAGGATCTTTAAATACTATTATATATTTTAAACAATTTTCCAAAACCTTATATTTCTTAAAATATAGGTAAATGATTGGAAAGAATTCAATAATATATATAAACCTTTGGGAAAATACAAGCAAGTAAAATGAAAAAATAGAAGGGATGCGAGTAAAATGGAAAAACCTATTTTCTTGCATGAAAATGAAATCTAAGCCTTTTCTACAGAAAGATAGCAATGCTTTTGGAAAACGTGGGGAGAACAGAGGAATTTCATTTGTAGAGAATGGTAATGGTTTTTGTGTCTTGGTGTAGAATTGATAAGGCATGGCATGGCTTGGTTTCCTTATGCACAAAGCTCTAAATCTAATTTCCAACATTAACAATGACTTTGAAAAGACATAATTTTGTTAATATAATCATATAATAAATACCGTTTAGATCGATGGTTACAAAATTATGGGAGTTTTAATGTTTTGGAGTCATGGTGCAATTTTGTAATTTTTTAAAATTGTCCTTTTCACTCTAACCTCCATTTTTTGTCTAGTAGCTTAGTGCCATGGAAGTAGGAAAGAAGAACCTGAGGTGAAATTTGTAACTTTTCAAGTTACAATGTAATTGGAGTTTTGGTTTCCATAGGTAGGATAGATAGTAGGATGATAAAATTTGATTGTACATTTTAACTTTGAAATTTGAAAAATACTAGAGTTATGGTTTCCATGAGCTTAGTAGATGATAGAAAGTAGGACTTGAATTGCAATTTGCAACTTGCAAAGTTGTAAATTGCAACTGGAGTTCTAGGTTCCACTAGTATAGTGATTAGTATAAAGTGGGGTTCTGATTTCAATTTGTGACTTGAATTTTTTCTAATTACAACCAAAGTTTTAGTTTATGCTAGGTATGGGGTGAGTGGGAAGCAAAGGTTGGGGTGTATTTTACAACTTTTCAATGTTGAAAATTGCATCCAAATCTCTGATTTCTATTAGGTATGTGAAAATGATATCCAAGGTTACTTTTAAGGATTTTTCCCAAAAAAATAGTGGGTTTCCCTCAGGGTATAAGATATTTTGATATTTTTAGATCAAACATATCAACATTTTTTGACCTCTACAAGGTGATTTCTAGATAATCAATCTATGTAGTCTTTTAGTTCATTGGGCATGGAGTCACATTAAGATTAACTAGAGAATAATAAAACTAAAACTTTGCCTAAACATGAAAAAAATAGGGAAAAACAAAAGAGAAATAAAAACTCCTAAAGAGTTGACCTATGTGAAATAACTTATTTTAGTAAGCTAATTAAACCTATTATATATAGTACATTTGGAAATAATTTTAAACTCAAAAGCAAGATTTGAGGTATATGCCATTAATTGGGATAGGTAGTTTTGATCCATTGAGACTAGATAGTTAGAATTCATTTCTTCCTTTGCATTAAGTTATGATGTATGGACCACTCCATATAACATCAAACTTTGTATGCTTTCTTGGTTTAGCTCTTTTAGCATCCCATTTCAGAATCATGTCTCCTTCATTGAAGCTCTTATCAAATGATTTTTTGTCAAAAGTTATCTTTATTTAAGGCTGATTCACTTCCAAAACTTTTATTCACTGGATCATGAATTATTAAATTTGCATGAGTTATACCAATCATATTATCATTTAATTATTTTCAATCAATTCAAATTGATGATTAAGTTCTATAAATGGCAACTCATTTGACAAAAGAGCTCTATATTCCATTCCATATACCAAAATGAATGTAAAATTGCCTATGGCTCTCTTGGGATTGATCTTATTAGCCCAAAATACTAGTTTTAACTTTGTGTGCCATGTCCTTTAGTTGTCCCCCATTATCCTTTTGATAATACTTGTGAGATTTTTATTGGTAGACATGGCCAATCCATTACTTTGTAGCAAATAATTTCAAGAACTATTTAAGTATACATTATTCCTTACATCCCATTCTCTCACTTGAGTGCCCACAAAAGCTTTGGCATTGTCTGAGATAATAGTGTAAGGACTACCAAATCTCATGATAATACCATCCATGAATTCTAGGATAGATGCCTCCATGACATCTTTTAGTGCAACTACTTCAGTCCATCTAGTGAAATAATCAATTACTATAAGGACCCATTTGTAGCTTGCACTCGATGGTGGATTAATCATGCCATTCTAGTCCCCATTGGGAAAATGATTGGTCAGCTTGGATTGGTTTAAGAGGGAGACATACTAATATTTATTTGCCTAAAAATTAAGCACACTTCTCAAAATTCTTCACCCATAGATGGGCATCATTTAAAATTTCATCCCAATAATAACCCCCTCTCATTATTTTGATGGTAGTGGTTCTTTCATACAAATGTCAACCTAATGGAACATTATGAAACTCCTTGAGTACCTTAGGAATTTCATCATGATTGATTCACCTAAACATGAATCCATTCATATCTTTCCTAAACAATACTCCATCTAAAATAACATAAGGAATAGATTAGAGTTTGAAATACCATTTCTTAGACTACTACAAATCATACAAGTACTCACCAGTCTATAAGAAGATGACCATGCCATAGATCTGTCCATTGAATAGAGGTGGATTAGTTAGTTAGAATGTATGTTGAGAATATAATACACCATATGTTAGATCAGGAGTGGTTATATCAAAATCTAGTTATTCACATAAGCCCATTCCTCTTATGAGCTTTGTAATTTGTATGCTCACATAATATTCCATGACTTTTTTCATCTGTCCTACTCTTTTATCATTTATTTCCTAGCTCAAAAGTAAATCCTTGATGCTTTGGTGACTAACCATGAGGTGAATTTTATTATTAGAGAGCATATGATGGAACTATTTGAGATCTTTTATTACAACATATACTTCCTTCTCCTCAAAATTTTATTTTTCCTCATAATCCTTCAAGGATTGACTGAAGAAATATATTATCTAATCCAACTATTATTTATTCTATTAGGCTATAATATTTGATACACTACCTTACCCTCCAAAATCATAGAGAATGAAATCATTCTCATCGTTGGGTTTGATAAGGTAAGAGCTTGAGAAACATCCTGCTTGATGGCTTCCAAACTATCTTTTCCTTTTCTATGTCTAGTTGAAACTAATACCCATCTTAAGCATGGTACAAGGGGTTTGGACATGTAGGAAAAATTTTAAATTAACCTTCTTATGAAGTTGATATTTCATAGGAAACTTTGTAATCCCTTTTTATGGATCGAAAGTTCTAGTGAAGATATAACACTTACTCTCTCTAGGTCTATTATAACACCCTCTTTTAAAATAATGTGTCTTGGTATTTTTCCTTAATTAACTATGAAAATTCACTTTTTTGGATTGAGGGAAACTAGAAATTCTCTACACCTTTCAAAAACATTCCTAAGGTGATCCAAGTGTGCCTTAGCATGTTTTAAATAAATAATGAAGTCATCTAGGTATACCAAGATCACCTCATTTATCAAAGCTATAAAATCCATATCCATGAATCTTTAGAATATATCAATAGAATTAGTTATACCAAATGACATATTTTTATAGGCACATATGCCCCATTTTGTAGTGAAAGAAGTATTAAACTGGTCTATTTCTTATACTAGGATTTTGTTATATCCAAAATAATTGTCTATAATGGAAAACCTTTCAGATCTTGATACAATTTGAATAATTTTCTCCATGGGTGAAATGGGATAATGATCCTTTATGAATTCTTTATTTAGGTCCCTAAAATCTACATAAAGCCTAATTTCACCATTCTTTTTCCTTACGAGGACCAATTTAGCAATTCAAGATGAATGTTTGATAGGAAAAATGATATTAACCTCTATTAGTTTGGACAAATCACTCTTCATCAAGGGTTCTATTTTTGTATTGATTGGTCTTTATTTATATCTAATAGGCTTATTATTTGGGTCAATATCTATTGTGTGTTGGGCTAAGATAGGGTCAAAACCCCTTAGATATTTATAACTCTAATAAAAATTATCATCAAATTATTGACATAACTCAATAAAATCACACTTTTCAAAATCATTACATACCTTTCCAATATTTATTGTTTTTCCCTCTGAAATGACTATGGGCTTGTAGTCTTCTTCATTGATCAAGATATTCTTCTTATCATCAGAGTTGAAGATACTTTCCAAGGTAAAAATGCTCATGGGTAATTTTTTTTATTCAACTAAATGATTTGATCTTCATATTGATCTTGTATTCTTGACTTATTTTTATCTAAGAATTTGGCCTCCTCTCTTAGAAAATTCACTATCTGATTATCATGGTTAAAAACATGCCAATTGGTTATATTATAAGGAACAAATGGTCTCACTATTAAATTTACATGATGGCTATTGTGTTTATTTATCTCTTTAGGTAGGTTATATTGGGAACCTTCTAAGGCCATATGATCAACATCATTATTTTGTGAACTTGGTCTTGCTTACATGTTTAAAGTGGTAAAGTCCTCTAATAGGTCCCAAACCTTATTATTTTGTAATATCTTATATATTTACTCTTGGTTATACTTTTAGATCTTACTTGGTGAATAATCAATCACTATGACCAAACACTTGTAGTGACTATATTCCCCTTTATTTGGCTAGATGGAGACCTCAAGTCAATGCTTCATATTTAGCTTCATTATTAGTGTAGCTAAACTAAAGTGTGAAAGATTAAATATAACTCTCCTTTTATGGAGAGATTAGAAAAATACTTGTTCCTTCACCATTCTTTCTTCTTGATCCATTAAAGATTAGTCACCACATTCCTTGGAGATTCTAAATTGGTTTTACAAGATTCAAAATGATTGCATCATTTTCATGAATTTAATACATACCCAACCTATATTATTTTACAAAATCATAAGGATCAAATTGGATAGATAATCTCCATTCATCCAAATGAGTGTCTAGGATTTCATCCATGGATGTTGAAACCTCATGATCAATTTCTTCATCCTGATCTTGTAATGTATAATTCATATCCATAAGGATATGAGTATATGTCTTTATGTAGTTTATTGTCAATCTAGTTCTATATCATGTTCTGAGCAACATATCAGACCAATAATTAGATAACTACCCTCTCATTTTTTAAGCGAAGTCTTAAGAAAGGCAAATAGAAAAATAGGGAGGTAGGTCAATAACTTAGATAGCTTGGGAAATTGACAAGCTTGGACATACATGTATGGTAAGGTTAAAACATTTTATAGTCTTGACTATTTGAACAATAGTCCCATATAATTGAACCAAACCTTTTGTGATAGTTATGTACTTAATACCAAGAACATCAACTATTTTCTTAGGCATAATAGAACTTATAACCCCTAAGTCTACCATGTAGTTATGTACAATATTTTCACAACTATGAGTGGAAGGTAAAAAGGGGGAGGGTTAACATTTTTACTTGATTTGGTGTCTATTTTTGGTTGAAATAAATTAATTATAGCAATGTGTCCTTTTGCTGGGACCTTATCTATTATTTGGATGTTTTTTAAAGATTCTTGTAGCAAGTCCCTGTGTGTTGGAATAGATAGTGCTTCCCACATGGTGACATTCAAATTAGTTTTCTTTATTTATCATAAAATAATGAAAGGAATGTTACTAGCCTTTACTTTTGCCTTTCTGGGAGCTATGTCTTCTCTTACAAGATTTAGGGTCAGTAATTTTGACTTTGATTGTCCTATTGGCACATTGGGTGGCCTTTAGGCCATGTTGCCTTTTATAAATTCTTGTACAACTTTAGAAGTTTTATATTTTCAACCCTAGGGGGTTGATAGATTTCTATTGAATTCTTATTGGATCATGTATTTTTTTCTAATAAACTACCACCATTGATTAGTAATTCCTCCTAATTTAAACCACACAAATCCTCCTCTTGCCATTTTAAAAAAGTAGCTTCATTCTGAGTAGGCTCATTGTGTATCTTCCTAATAAGAAGTAACTTCTTCTAGTTATCCTTGATTGTTTGATATGATCTACACCATAAATTCTTTATTGATGACACCATTATGAAAAATATTCTAATTAAGTGGTTGAGCCCAAGGGTAACACCACTCATATCCTTGAGCCAAGTTATTCTAAATAGGTGAAATAGTTTTAGAAGTACTTGGTGTAGGTAGAGCACAAATGTTTAGAGGATTTTATTTCATGTTTTGACTTAGTGGTTATGTATTGCATTAGTATGGTTGCCTATTGGGTTGGTATGTTTTGTTATCTTGTTGATAAGGCCTATAGTTTTGGGATTGCTACCTTTTTATTGCTACCAACTCATTGCCAAATATTTTAAACAATGACTTAACCTCATATAAATAATTAGAAGGATTAGGATTTGAATTTGGTGTCTTGATTATGGTGGGAATTATGGAAATAATAGGTTGCATAGGAGGCACTTCTACAAATAGAGGTATTGGAGACCATGGGGTAATTTTTCTAGCTTAAATTAGGTAATTTTCTAATCTTATTTCAATTGTATAGGCATTGAGGAGTGTGGTTCCACCCATTGACTGAACCTTGATAAATATATCACTATTTAAATATCTTAAGTAATATAGGAAAGCATTAGTTAGGATTGGCTTGAGTAACACTAGAATTTTATTCCATGTCTTTTGAAAACAAAAATTGAAATCACTCATGAACTCATGAGGAACCCATGGAATAGTGATTACTTGTTCAACCAAGGAGAGGTCGTCACTTTAATATTCAAATTATGTGTATAGGTTAGTACCTAAGTCATCCCAAACATGGATGGAGTTAGGAAGTAGACCTATATACCATTGTAAGGCTTTACCCTTAAATGATAAGACAATAAGTCTTATTGAAACATTTTTTTTGTATTATATTATAACTTGAATAGATGTTAGTAATGTATTGTATATGTTACATGTGAGTGGTAAAATTTTCACCAGTAAAATACAAAAGCATTTTTAGATCCAAGGTGGGTATATCATCATGCTGGAATAATTGAAATGGGAAACCTCCATTGAAGGCTATGAAATTTTGATTTCTCAAGGCCATAATGGGAGGTATGAAACAACTATGGGTATTTGTAGGAGATGCAAACATATTTGAATGATATACTTTAGTTTAATCTATAAATCATCTTGATTTCTATTTATATGGAATGGTAATTATTGCAACTCAATTTTCTTACCTTTAGTAGATTATCTTGTTTGTATCTTTGGCATACGTAAACTTGGATTTCTTGAATCTATAAGGTAGTGGAGTTGCTAGGTGATTTTGAAATGTGTACAAGGCTCATACAATGTTTGCTAAGAATAACACCAATCTCTTAGTTATGATCTTTGGGTCCCATCAAGCATGCTGAAGACTATTATCACTTTGATTTTTCACCTATCACATTAAAATATATATATTACTAGTTCACATTAAAATATTATTTCTTAGTGATATTGCTCCTAGCTAGGGTTTGACTTGGAGGAAAAGTGATTTATAAATGATTTTCTAAAACTAGAAAATGGTGATTACATCAAACAATTATAGTGGAAAGTAATGCTTGCTTTGTATGAACATAGTATGACTATAAATATACTGAAGTATATTAGAGTATAATATTATGCAAATATGAAACCGAATGTAATATTGGCCACTTATTATATAATGAACAAGATTATTTATTTTAATCAAACAACTTTTGAAAAGGGAAAAATAATACCATAGATGATTTTTTTATGACTAAGACACGAATCAAAACATTCACACTTGACAAATAGCCATGCATACATAAATATAACATAGACAAGGAAGGAAAAACTTCATTATATTACCATTATCCATGTTATTTCATGTAGATAAATTGTTGAAAATTTAGAATAATTTATCCAACCATAAAAATATAAGATGGACTATGCCATGGTACCCATATTTATAAAAAAAATTACTCTCTTGAAATAGAGGTAGTTATAAAAACCCTATGCCTAGTTAAAGAGAAAGAAAATCTAGAAAACCTCCTATAAATGGCATGATATTTACCTTAGAATGACATCCTTAGTGAGGTAGATGGATCGAAAAAGAAACATACAACTGCTTGGTGCTTCAACAAGTGTTGGAGGCATGGAGAAATACATTAAATCTTCATGAAAACATTGTCTTTGTCTTCAGTTTAGCTATTATATTTTCCAAGGAATGAGGTGCCAAAATGAACTAACACTTATAAAATTTGAAATCTTTTATGTGCTTTAGGTTACAACTTGCAAAACCTAACTTGTATTTTTCAATTGAGACTTTTACAACTTTTTAAGTCATCTAACTTTGACAAATTAGAAATTGTAAATTAGAATATGAGTTTTTACAAGTTATACAACTCAAACCTTTTCAAAATAAAAGTTAAATTTACAAGTTTCACTTTTAAAACTTTTTAGCTTATCAAAAATATACTTGAAAATTACAAGTGGCTCTTTATCAAAAAGAACTGTCAAAAGGATATTTACAATTAGCAACCTAAAACTATTCAATGTTTTTTACAACAAAGGAATGAAATTTATAAAATGTATTTTATTAAAAGAATAATTTTACAGCCATAACCTTTGAATATTCCTTATCCTTCTTTGCCTATGTTTTTGCAATTTAATCATAAAATATTTTAAATATCTCTTGAAGGTGATCTTCATTAGGACTAAGTGAATATAGATTTTTTTATCTTACATTCTATCATTGTTTCAGAGAGCTCTAGATGTAGCCCTATATACTTGAGTGTCTTTCCCCATTTGATCTAGTGTATTGTGATACTTGATGAATCAATGGATGGAACTCAAGTTGAATTTTATAGCTCATGTTGACTCTCTCTTGACCACTACTTTGAACTTTTCCTGAACTTCTTGAAATAAAAGGATTTGATCTTGTTGATCTATTTCTTTACATGATAATCTACTGAGTAAATCATTAGTGTCATATATTGTATCCATGGCCTTATCACATATAGACTTGGCTTTATTAATACTCTCAATGATTATTCTTATTCTAAAATTGGTTGCCTTATCCATTTCCTCATGGTATGCATCAATTTTCAATATCTTCTCTAAAACTAGGGTATAAGTATCAATCATGTCAACAAATTGTAATTTTGGTAAGAATAGGTTCAACCTATTATTCTCTTCCTCATATTTTCTTATTTTTTCTTTCAAGAATGCTCAATCATCTTTTAGATTCTTTTAATAGTCCATTGCTAGCTTAATTTATCTATTTTATTTCAGTATAAGCTCTTCAACCCAATATTTTATGGACATTACCATATTACTAATATCTATCACTACTTCAAGTGTTTCTTTATTGAGGAACTGAGAAAATAATGAGTTGGTCTAGCTACTAGCTTTATAAACCTCTTCAGAGCTATTATCAATTGTTCAAATTTAATTTTTAATTCATCCTCTGTGAACTTGTCACTATCCATATTCTAAAAAAGAGATATAATGCTTGATTGAACATCGTGTTTTAGTCCCTCTCTTGGAATATGACCCAGGTTCACTTTGGATATTTCATAATCTATCACCACTAGATCTTTTTGTTTGTCTAGTGGAGGGACTACAATTTCTACATATTTCTCCCCTATTGAATCATATAATATCTTGGATATGGTTATGGGTCCTTTCTTTGATATTTTAGATGCCTCTAACAGACCAAAGTCTTTTGTGATGGGTGTCACCATTTATTTTTGTTTCTTCCCTACTGATTGCACTAACCAACTTAGAGTGGCATCCTATGAAGATGACATTATGATATTTGAGTCTACAGCTAAAGTTGCTACACTAGTGGTTAATTTGAAAAATGTTTTATCCATCACTAATATTACCATTCAATCCTTAACTAATATTTTGGCAATCTCTTCCCCTCTTATGGGTTGAGTAGCCACATTTGTATTAGTAAGCCCCTAGGTCTCTACCTCCTAGGTGGGGGATTAGGTTAATGATGGAATGAAAGAGATGGGTGTTTAAATGGGTGAAGTGAAAATGGATGTGACTACCAGGGGTGTGAGATTTGGAAGTGAAAAGAGTGGAGGGGTAGGCATGGGTAGTTGAAATAAAGGAACCTATGGAAGTGTAGAATCTAAGGTAGTGAATGAGTCAATCAATGCGGTAGGAACACTCAGAGTTGATGAAATAGGTAATGTGATGGGAGATGAAAATGAATCATTAACTACCCCAGTGGTTAGGATGGATAGTGGGATTGTAGTCAAGATGACTAAATTTGTAGTTATGTACTATTGGGTGATGATAGTGATTAGTAAAGTACAAGTAGATATGGAAGATGAGATGGAAAGAATTGCATAAGAGAGAAGTGAAAGTGAATTTTTAGTGTCTAATTTTGTTTAATGGCTTATAAAAAATGGAGTTACTTGCATAGGTGAGCTAGTGGAAATGGATGCAATTAATTGAGTATATTGTGTATTATAAATAGGAGGAGGTATTTTATTTTATGGAATAATAGAGATAGGAGGATGAATTTTTTTCAATTGAGCATTAGTTGTGTCCTTGGTAAAATTTGGCATTAGTTGATCTATTTGAGGTGTTGCTACCTCTTGGCTAGTATATTGATCTATTTTATCCTTTTGTTTCTACTTCATCTTATATGATACCACTAGCTTATTTGCCTATTTTTAATGGTTTCTATTACTATAAAAAAATGTGTTGTTACCATACCTTTTCATTTCACTTATCTCAAATTATCACTGATACTCAAGGATTCCTTGGTGACCTTAACCCCTTTTCTCCTTATCTAGTTAATTGTTCTATTTATCACATGGGTGACCCTATCAATTAATGATAAAGACTCAGGTATGGACCATATAACTAATGGAAGAGGTTGAGAAAAGACTTGTTATCATAGTAAACCTTATCAATTAGAGATTCATAATCTATTCAGTCCTTAGGGACTTGTGCCATGTTGTAAGTTTTAATTTTCTTTAGGGTCATCTTGGAATAATATCTTAGTTTCACTTCCTCTTAATCCTGCATGTTTTGCAAGTAATATTCATAATATGAAATGTTAGAATATGTTGTGATCCCCAATATACTAGTAATGTTTCTAGTCACATCATAAAATGGCCTTTCATCGAGAGATCTTAAGATCATTTGAATCATCTCAACATTTGAACATTTTGATTTTGATATGGAAGGCCATGTACCTCCCTCTTCTAATGGGGAAGTGTATTCCTAACTTATGTTTACTTGATAATAGTTTGTGATTTTTTACAAGCTACCTCATAGGTTACATTAGATATATATCAATTGCATGCATTTTAAGAGTGTAAGGACAACCACTAAATCCTCATACTCTAATGTATGAATATGTTGGGAATTGAATTAAATATGATCCCTAATTTTTGATCTTAGAAGTTGTGGCATCAGAGAATATTCTCTTTTATAGCTCCTTGTGAAACATAATTATGATGTAGTATATGAATACATCATTTACCCTTCTAAAATGTTATTTTATTTCCTTAAGGGAGGTTAGGGTAATATTTAAAGACCTTATTCAACTAGTTAAGCACTATGTTAAACACTAGGAAATTTGTTCCCTTTGCTAATATGTAGACAAAATATGAAGTCATATAGAACTTCCTTTTAGTTTTTACTTCCATAAATTATTTGTGGATGTATTCATAAATTAAGTGGGCCTAGTAGAAATACTATTTATTTTGGTGGATCACCTAGATGTATTAGTACATTCAATACTGATAGTTCTTGGAATTTGGGTTCCTAGTTACTCTGTGAAAGAGTATGATTATATAACCCACTTAATCTTTTAATGTCTATTCTTGCTAGGGTTTTAAGAAATCTTGTAGATGTGGGTCTAAATAATTTTATCCATTAATTGTTAAGGAACCTTAGACATACAATTTTATTATCTTGATACAAATTCATAGTTGAGTCATGGGTTATATCAAGATAACTCTCATACTCTAGAATCAGGAACACAATGTCAATGAAGTTGGGGTCTAGCATTAGAATCTTTTCTCCCTTATCATTCACTAAATACATCCATCTTATCTATATCATAGTGATTTTCCAATGTGATCACAATATTAGGGATCTACATTAATAGTGGAAAGGTTACCACCTAGTGCAATCCATAATCCTAAATGCTTTGAATATGATCATTCTTAAATTTAGCATTTATTCTTGTCTAGAAATGAGCTAGGTCTATGTGGCCTAAATATATGTTTGTGATCTCATTTATGTTGGAGTCTAAGCTAAGTGGGACTATAGGTCCCTTTATATTTAAACTTTATTCGTTTTATAGACATTGGCTCTAGTAAAATTGATGTGGGATAATCAACTACAGAGTTTGTGGGTTTGGACTTGTAATTACAAGTAAAAAGTCTAGCAGGGTTTTGGACTTGCTATTGTAGGTAAAAATTTTGATCAGTTTTAGAATTGCAAAATGCACTTGCAAGGTCCAACAAAATTTCTATTTGGGTTTAAGGCTTGATATTTTAGGTAAAATCTCTGATTGATATTTGGAGTTGTTTTTCTAATGGGATTTTTTATGGGGTTTGAAGTTGATTTTATAGGTCAAATATCTATGTGGTCTTGGATTTATTTTTATAGATAAAATATATTTGGGTTCTATGTAGAGGATCTTGATAGAACATTATAGATTTTAAACAATTTTCAAGAACCCTATATTTATTATAAGCTAGGTAAATGATTGGAAATAACTCAATAATGTAGAAAAACCTTTGGGAAAATTCAAGAAAGCAAAATGAAAAAATATAATGTATGTCAGCAAAAAGGAAAAAAACATAGTTTCTTGCATGAAAATGGAAATCTATGCCTTTTCTATAGAAATATAGTAGTGATTCCAAAAAATCAAGGAGAACAGAGGATTACCATTTACAAATAATGGAAATGGTGGTCATGGCTTGGTTTAACATTCATGAGGCATGGTGTGACTTGGTTTCCTTATGTGTAGAGATCAAAAATTGATTTGAAATGTTAGCAATGAATTTAAAAAGATCTAATTTTGTTAATATAACCCTATAATGAATTCTATTTAGGTTGGTGCTTACAAAATGGTGGGAGTTTTAGAGTTTCATAATTGTGGTATAATTTTTTGATTTTTTAAAATTGCATTTTTTTACTCTTACTTCCACTTTTTACTAGGTGGCTTGGTCTAATAGAAGTGGGAAAACAAAACTTAAGGTTCAATTTACAACTTTGCAAGTTGAAATTTACAACTAGAGTTATAGTTTTTATAGGTAGTGTAGACAATGGGAAATGAAACTTTGATTGCACACTATAACTTTTCAAGTTGTAAAATACATCTAGAGTTTTTATTTTTTTGAGATTTTTAAGTGGATGAAAGCGAGACTCAAGTTACAATTTTCAACTGACAAAGTTGTAAATTACAACTAGAGTTTTGATTTCTAATGGGTGTGGGGTAAACAAGAAGTATAAGTTGGGTTACCTTTTACAACTTTACAAAGTTCCAAATTACATTCAAATCTCCACTTTCTACTAGGTATGTGAAAAATGTATCCTAAGTCATTTTTAAGGTTTTTTATTGGAAATATTGTCATTGATGTCAAAGGTCTAACATTATTGTTGATAAAGGCCCCATTGCATTTAATGTTGTTTGTAATTAATATATCTTGGCTAATATGAGTTAATATTTATTTAATATTAACAAATATATTTTTGGTTGCATATGAGACAAAAGAAGGGCCCATGGAGAAGTTGAAGAGCCATAGTGTAAAGACAAAAGAAGGATGGGACAGGTTTTCCTATGAAGAGTCATCTTGGGGAATTCCAAGATTCACCAAGTGAAGACAAAAGAGTAAGGACACAATTTATCATTAAGGGACACTTTGAGGAATATGAAAAGTCACCAAGATGAGGACAAAAGAGGGAAGGACGTTTTTGGTCATGAAGGATCACCACATGACTTTTTAAAGGCTTGAATATGAAGGGTCATCCATGTTTGGTGCCATTTTCCACGAGGATTGAAGGGTCACAAAGGGGGAAGGCCAAACTTCATTTGGAAAGCTTTAAATAAAGGCTTGAGAAGCCATTTATAATATGAGAGATAGAGAGGTTGATTTGATATTGTAATATCTAGCTTAGAAGAACAATTGTGAGATATGAATATGATTTGTATTTGTTATATCTAGCTTAGAAGAGCAAAGGTGAGATAGAGGAAAGAGATGTTGTATTAAACTATCATTTGTTGAGATAGCAATATTGAGAGATAGGTGTGTGGTATACACAAAGGGGTTGGTGCTCTTGTGGGTTGGTGCTCGGTAAAGGGGTTGGTGCTCCTATGGGTTGGTGCTCATCAAAGGGGTTGGTGCTCCTATGGGTTGGTACTCACGAATAGTTGCTGGGTTGGTGCTTGACAAAGGGGTGTGGTGCTCCTATGGGTTAGTGCTCATGAATAGTTGTTGGGTTGGGGCTCAGCAAAGGGGTTAGTGGTCCTACAAGCTTGGCTTGTGAATATTGTTTGGGTTGGTGCTCATTCATATAATTGAGATTGTTCTTTGTGGTTTTTCCCACATTGGGTTTCCATGTTATATCTGGTGTCTCTCTTTATCTTGTGTGGTGTTTATTGTTTGAGTTTTAATACATATCTTGAATGTTTGATTAAGTGGAATTTGGTTAAAGGAAATTTTTATAAGATATATGATATACTGATTCACCCCCCTCTCAGTATATTTCATGCTTAACAATTGGTATCGGAGTAGGTTCCTTTAGAAAGGGTTTAACAGCTTGAAGGTAGATCAAAGAAAAGCATAAGATGGCTAGGTAGCTAAAGAAGGAGAATCAAGAGTTGAAATTTGTGGTTGAGGATCTTAAGGGATAGGTGTGTATCTTGGATTCTAAGTTGGCTATAGAAGTAAAAGAATATAAGATATTTATTCAGGATCTTAAGAATCAGTTAGAGGTTGCAAATTCAATTTTAACATCAAAAGAAGAAGAGTGTAATCAATTAAAGGTTGAGTTAGGGTCTTTAAAGGATAATTATGAGAAGCTTATAATCAAGGTTGAGAAAGATCATGAAATATTAGTCCAAGGAAAGAAGGATGCAGGTTTTGAAGGCAAATCAAAGAAGCCAATCAAGTAGCCCAATGCTTTCAAGTTTTAAAACTATTTTCATGGCCATTGTTTTGTTTATCATCATGTTGGTCATAGGGCAAGAGACTGTATGAGGAGAAGCAATTAGTCAAAGCGAGATTTAGTCACATTCAAGAAAAAGGTATGAGAAATATTTTTTGCTTTTGTTGTCATGAGGTTGGCCATATTGCTAAAGTATGTCAAAATAAAGTAAAGAGATATTCAAGGTATGTTAAAGGATATAGAGCCCCTAAAAATATGAGAAAAGACAAATTTAGGTTTAGAGACCTAAAATAGTAAAGGTTAATCAGGTTGAATTTAAGAGTGAGAATGAATTACTTGCTATAGTTGAAAAAGAATCAGATAGGAAGGATTGTGAAGAATCTCTTGTTACAGTTGAGCATGAGCTTTGTCAAGATAAGATAGATGTAGAAGTTGAGAAAGTGAAAAACATCATAAATGATAAGGTTAGTAACTCAAAAAGGTTAGACATGCTTAAATGGATTCTAAAAGAAAAAACACAAGAAGATCAAGGAAGAAACAAAGGAGATGTGAGAATCTCTTGAGATTTATTTCTAGAACCCTATTGTGTGGGGTGTCTCTTCTAGGCTTCAAGGAGACACTTTTAAGAAAAATTGAAGCATGGTGGATGCTATTGGGTCTTGGATATGTTACATGACAAGAAGGTGAGTTGGTAGATTAATTTGTATATCTTTTGAGGGAATAGATTTTTGAAGAAAATATTGCATCAGTATTATGGTTTGAGGCTATTAGAATGATTCTTGCATATGTAGTGTTTAAAATTTATAAAGTGTTTCAAATTATTATGGTCACAAGAAATTAGAATGTTGAAAAAGAGATAATAGTTTTAGAAAGAAGGAGAAGGATACTCATGTAGATTCAATGAAGAAGGATCAGAGTTTCAAAGCTCCATTCATCAAGAAGAAGGTTCAATTGTGTTCATGGTAGAAGAAACAACCTAAAGATTCTATTTTGGTGCAAATAGCTTTGCACAAAGATTAGCCATGGTTCGTTGATAGCAGATGTTTGAGGAATATGATAGGAGATAAGAGTAAAGAAGATCAATGGTGGCATAGTGAAATTCAAAGATAAAACCACTACCAGGATAGCCAGAAAAGGTATTTTAAGTTTGTATATTAGTATAACCAAAGCTAAGAATGTTTTGTAAGCATAATCTATTAAGTGTAAGTCAAATATGTGATTAAGGATACACCTTAAAGTT
Source organism: Torreya grandis (assembly GCA_037957365.1). Taxonomy (NCBI): domain Eukaryota; kingdom Viridiplantae; phylum Streptophyta; class Pinopsida; order Cupressales; family Taxaceae; genus Torreya; species Torreya grandis. Next base: position 360,109 of record JARHVA010005832.1, on the reverse strand, counting down.
TCATGCAAAAGTTTGTGAGGTTAGAAGAAAATATTCAAATGAGTTGATTGCAGATTCTCAAAGGACATGTAAAGATTTATATGCATTATCAAATATCTTCTCGAAGGAACAATCAAAGGACACATTCAAAGATTTGAAAGAGGAGTTGGGAGTAATTTATTTTACTTCTTGCCATTGATGTTCAGCATCAGTTGAGGGAGAGCTAAGTGTTAGCTCCAAGTAGGACCTTTTCCATTGATGTCAAAGGGGGAGAATAATAGGTATAGGTATAGGTGCAAAAAATAGGTATAGGGAATAGGTACAAGTTGCTATAGTAAGGGGGAGTTACTGTATGTTTTTAGATGATAGTATTTGTAGGTGACAAGATGTGGCAGTTTTAGGATTGAGATTGCCATCAATGACAAAAGGGGAGATTATTGGAAATATTGTCATTGATGTCAAAGGTCTAGCATTATTGGTGATAAAGGCCCCATTGCATTTAATGTTGTTTGTAATAAATATATCTTGGATAATATGAGTTAATGTTTATTTAATATTAACAAATATATTTTTGGTTGCATATGAGACAGAAGAAGGGCCCATGGAGAAGTTGAAGAGCCATGGGGTAAAGACAAAAGAAGGATGGGATGCATTTTCCCATGAAGAGTCATCTTGGGGAATTCCAAGATTCACCAAGTGAAGACAAAAGAGTAAGGGCATAATTTCTCATGAAGGGACACTTTGAGGAATATGAAAAGTCACCAAGATGAGGACAAAAGAGGGAAGGATGTTTTTGGTCATGAAGGGTTACCACATGACTTTTCAAAGGATTGAATATGAAGGGTCATCCAAGTTTGGAAGCATTTTCCATTAGGATTGAAGGGTCACAAAGGGGGAAGGACAAAGGTCATTTGGAAAGCTATAACTAAAGGCTTGAGAAGCCATTTGTAATATAAGAGATAGAGAGTTTGATTTGATATTGTAATATCTAGCTTAGAAGAGCAATTGTGAGAGATGAATATGATTTGTGTTTGTTATATGTAGCTTAGAAGAGCAAAGGTGAGAGAGAGGAAAGAGATGTTGTATTGAACTATCATTTGTTGAGATAGAAAAATTGAGAGATAGATGTGTGGTATACACAAAGGGTTTGGTGATCTTGTGGGTTGGTGCTCCTATGGGTTGGTGCTCGACAAAGGGGTTAGTGCTCCTATGGTTTGGTGATCATGAATTTTTGCTGGGTTAGTGCTCAGTAAAGGGGTTAGTGCTCTTGTGGGTTGGTGCTCATGAATAGTTGCTAAGTTGGTGCTCAGAAAAGGGGTGTGGTTCTCCTATGGATTGGTGCACATGAATAGTTGTTGGGTTGGTGCTCAGCAAAGCGGTTGGTGCTCTTGCAAGCTTGGCTTGTGAATATTGTTTGGGTTGGTGCTCATTCATATACTTGAGATTGTTCTCTATGGTTTTTCCCACATTGGGTTTCCACGTTATATCTGGTGTGTCTCTCTATCTTGTGTGGTGTTTATTTTTTGAGTTTTATTCCATATCTTGAATGTTTGATTAAGTGTAATTTGGTTAAAGGAAAGTTTTATAAGATATATGATATACTGATTCACCCCCCCCTCTCAATATATCTCATGCTTAACATTTTTTCCCTAAAATTAATGGGTTTCCCTTAGGGTAAAATATGTTTTGACATTTTTGGATAATAACTATCAATATATGGATCATGTATATCCAGTATATTTTCTTCTACAACCCTGCGTACATGAGATCATGGTATGTGGAATGATCTTTAGACTGAGATGTCTTTAACACTTAGCTATTTTTACAATAATTGATATACTCTAACTGAATGAGATCATGCCACATATCACCTTTAAATTGAATCTTCCATTGAAGGCCTATGTTTTTGGAATTAACCTTTTTGAGTACTTAGTTATTAAAATGATTCTACATGGAATAATCATAGTCCTTAAATCCTTAAGGATTATATGGATTATTGTTTTCTTAGATCACACAATTTATTAACACCTAGATTACTCATGAAAGCTCTAAATATTTTAGGACATTAAACCATTGACTACCTCCCTCCAAGATCCAAGTTCCTGAGATGCATTTGTGTGGAAAAAAATCATAAGTTTAAGGTTTGGAGGAATTAATTTTTTTCAAATGAGTCCCCCCAATAGAATCTAAACACCCAAGATTTTTATAGATAGAAAAGTTTGATGTCTAAAGATATTTAGAATACCTATGCAAATAAAATATAGTGCAACAACCACTCGAGAAAAAATTAATAAGTTAGTTGATAAAATATGAAATAAGTCTACAAAAATATTGATTTTAGGCATAATCAAAGGCTTGAAAGACCTAGATAAACTTGATGAATAGATAAATTTGGCTAGTCAAGGGCATTTTTAATTTGACAAAGACCACTATAAAAACCAAAATGAGATTTATTAAAATAATTTAACCATTTTAAATTAAAAATTGAACTAGATATGAATGATTAAAGATCACAATTCAATCAAAATAGTTCAATGAATAAGTATAATAACCAATGAAATAAACTATTAAAATTGGCCCCTTTTAATTTAATCTTTAAGAATGCCATGATTTAGGATTTGAAGCACACATGTTTTAAAATGAGACCTTTTTAGGAATAAAGTAAAAAAATAGACCAAGACTCTAATACTAAAGTCAAAAGTATTTGTTAAATCAAAATAATAATAAAAATAAAACATGAAGCACCACATTAACTAGGATTCTTGAGATGATATAAATTATATAACCCAATGAAAAATAAAAGTATTAATCACTCAAGAAAACTTCAAAAGGCCCATATTCTATTGTTTTAACTCTAGATAAGGATTGTCTAATCATTGTGAATAAATGGTCAACTGAAGGTTATTCAATCTCATCAAACATATTCATAAGTTTGGAACCTTAATATGAGATTCTTTGTCAATAAATTTTTATAGCATTCAAAAATGTGACCATGTAGAAAATCAAGAATAGAAGAAATAAATAAGTATATTTATAGAAAGAGGGTCTCCATGCGTGATTTTTAGTAATGGGTCATGTTGAACCCAAAAATGGTGACTTCTTTAGGGAGATGTTGGTTAACATTCAAAACCTAGAATGTCAATATTAAAACTTTATCAAAAACATAAAATTATTGACAAATCCTTAGACAAAACTAAAAATATTAAAGCACTAAAGTTTGCTTCATAATGTGACCTACTAAGTTATAGATTTACCTATGACCATTAGTGTATGTCAAATTGATTGGTTCATTTTATGAATCCTAAATCCAAAAGAAAAAAATTAAACTTGTATAAAATAATCAAAAATTCTAAGAAGGAAATATTTATATGTTTGGCTTGTGGGATTTGGTATGAGCATTGATTTTCTGCCAACCAAGAGTCTATATCCTTGATAGAGATACATTTGATTCCACTCAAGGCCTTGTTCTACTACCATCTATACTAGAAACATTTTGATGAATATTTCTTAAATCACCCTTTCAAGGAAATAACTTGGATTTTGTATTTTATTCACATTCCTTTTGATTTCTTCTTTTTGAAAAAAAATCATTGCTCAATCCATTAAAAATTGGGGACCAAGATAAGCTATAATGATAGACTTAAAAAATTCATAATTATCAAGACAAATTTAAATAAATCTAGTGTTTATATTTGGATTCATATGTGAAATTTGATGGATTCAGTAATAAAATGAATTGTTTCTAAAAATTCACATATTGTGTTTTGAATCATATAGCTTAAAAATTCTAAAAATGTTTTGGAATTATAACAGTTTATGTAAATGTTCAAATATGATTACTCACCTTATAACTTTTAAAATATGAATGATTATCATACATTCATCAACTATTTTAAATACATATACTATGATAGTGTAAGGACACAACACTACTTAAACATTCCATTATCTAACATTTCAATCCATTTATCAAACTTGATTACCATATGAAATTTACTGGGATCAAAAAATACTTATCTAAGACCAAAACATGAATAAATTAAAATAAGGGAATATCCAAAAAAAATAGTGTAAATGGAGTACCTTATGAAATATTTGATTCTAAAGATACAAAATGTAATCAACTCTAATCAATCTTTAAAAGCACACAAAGAACTCCAATAACTGTAACAAAACAAACCAGTTTAAACAAGTTGGGGAAAACCAATAGAATGAAAAACATAAACAATAAGAAAACAAACCAAGAAAGATAAACACAAAAAAAAATAAATCAAAATAAAATAATAAATCCAAGAACTAATATAATAAAATAAAAATAAATAAACTAATAAATCAACACAACTAAATCTAAGAAAATGGGAAACTGTATACAATATGTACATACCTTTAACCACCTAACCTTCATTATAAAATAATATTTGATGGAAACTTGATAAATTATGCTTCAAAAACTATATGTTGATGGGTAAGGGAAGGTAAATACCTTAAATATCTAATAGTCTAAATGCATTTCATCTTAGTAGATCTGAAACTTGATAAGGCCCAATCCAAAGAGGACTAAACTTAGAATGTTGACCCTTATTCTCATTTGATTTGTCACATAACAAATATATATGTGTGTGTGTGTGTGTGTGTGTATATATATATATATATATGTATATATATATATATATATATATGTATATATATATATATATATATATATGTATATATATGTATATATATATATATATGTATATATGTATATATATGTATATATATATATATATGTATATATATATATGTATATATATATATATATATATATATATATATATTACCTATGTTTTTTTTATCAAACCATCTCTTCACAATATCCTAGGATGTACTAAAATTCTACAAGGTTTCTTCTCGTGTTTTCTAAATGAATCAAGTCTATCAATCTACACTGACTTATCTCATCTACTTGAAAATAGTCATGAATAAACTCATATGTGTGTTTCTTAAGTGTAATTGGAAATATTGGATGTACACCATAAATTAACCTAAAACTCAAACTCTTAGGACTCTACTTACATATTGTTTGATCAACCCATAAAACATATTATAATAACAAATGCCAACTACATAGGTTCTTTTCTATTGATTTATTAATGGAATTTAGGAAATACTTATTTGTAGATTTATCTAAACCATTGACTATGGATAATATTTTGAGGAGAGATTTAATGTAATTCCATTCTAATATGTCCACTTAGTCAATTTAGTTGATTGAAAGGCATGCCCATTATCATAAACGAGTGTCACTAGGGTGCCAAACCTAGTTGTGATATTTTCATCAATAAATTTAGATACTTATTCAACAATATTATTTATTATTGTTTTTTATTCACCCCACCTTGTTTAATGGTTGATGGTTGTAATAATGAATATATGACTAGATGAAGAATTGGGATTTATAACACTAATTATTCATATACCCCATTGAGCAAAAAGACACTCCTCAATCATTGGTTGAAGAGAAATGACATCACAAGTTTCTCTTTTTACAAATATTTTAGAAAGATGACAAGACCTCACATGTGAATGAGCATATTTAAATAAAGTTGGCCAATAGTAACCATCTCTGAATATGTTGTGTGTTATCACATTACTAGAAGTGTGTCCATTGTCTAGTTTTGTATGAAAATAAATCAGGACATCTTGTGCTTTTTCTTCTGTTAAACATCTTAGGAAAATCCATTCATGATTTGTATAGTATATGATGATTTTATTAAGAATAAAATGAGTAGACTTTAATTTTAACACTATGTTATATCTCTTATCAAGGTTATCTAATGGAATACCATATACAAAAAGTAATGAATGATTGAATCATACCATGGGATAGGTTTGATTTCAAACTGATTTACATTAACAACAATAATGTTAGGATTAACTTCAAAAATCAACTGTCACAAACCTTGACCTCGAACCAACCTTAAAGGCTTAAATTCCATGTCATATTATTTAATATTTGAGACCCATCATCCTCTTATTTCTCCAATATCATTATGTCCTAACATCAAATTGACATCAATATTTTGAACCATAACATAAACCATGTTCTGTAGAATGTAATGTTGAAATTTATTTGCTATATTTACTCATGCATAAGATTTCTTATGTAAAATAGGTTAATTTAATTAAAAATATTTTAAATTTTTAATAATGAAACCTATAGGGTGTTATGCATACTTAGATTTAGTGATAGGACTATGATAATTGTATCATTGAAGGTAAATGAATATAGGTAGAAGTTATTATAATTTGGACTGACTAAAATAAGGGTTGAATTATACCATCCTTAAATTACTAAAAATATTGATTTAAATTAGGTTTAAAATCAACCCCAGCTTACTATTTGTACATATCATTCAATGTTTTAATTATTTTCTCAAAACTATAAATGAACTTATGAACAAAATTTGTCTTACTAAAAAAATATTTCAGTTCTTTTTTACTATTTAGAAATTAAATTCTAGAGATGAATTGTCTCAATCAGGGTCAATTTACATACCTTACTTTTTTATTACATGACCAAGGATCTTACCTTCTGTTTTATATAAAATACACTTTTTTGGACTGATTAAAATACCAAATTTTTTGCAACATTCAAAAATCTTATGTATGTGATTTAATTGGTATGATTTGCATTTAGAAAACATTATTAAGTCATCCATGTAGACAAAAAGTAACTTACCAATTTGTCCTTATAATTCAATATCCATAGCTCTTTATAAATTGGAACCAACATTGATCAAACCAAAAGGCATATTTTTATAAGAAAACATTCCCCATTTTATGGTGAATGTTGACTTAGATCTATCAAAATTTTCAACCAAAATTTGATTGTAACCTGAGATACATCTAATAAAAACATCATATCAACACACTGACTTGTTCAAAGACTTAATCTAGAGATGGAAAAGGATAATTTTTCTTGTCTGAAGACTAATTCAAGTTCCTAAAATCCACATAAAAATGAATGTATCCATTATTATTTTTTACTAGAACTAGATTGGCCACCCAAGTTAAATCACATACTAGAAAGATTATGCTAGATGATAATAGATTTTGGAATTCATTTTTGATAAGTGGCCCAATAATAGGATTGATTGGTCTTTGGCTATCTGAATGATCTTTTATCAAGTTTTAAAGGAATATTATGTGTCATGATGCTAAAATAAAACACCTCTATGTCTCCATATGTCCAAGCAATGATGTATTTTTAGTATATCAATATTATTTTCATATTTTCCATCCCTTCATCACAACATTCAAGTTATATACTGATGTTCTAGGTCTAATAAGATGTAAGCATGTTAATAAATCTAATTTATGATTAAAATGAATGGGATTTTCAAGTTTATTATTAGGTTTATCTAGATTGAATAATCTTTCTAATGAGAACATACCCCTTGGAATTTGATTATTTTTAAAATTAAACATTCCATCATCATCATCATCATCATCATCATCATCATCATCATCATCATCATCATCATCATCATCATCATCATCATCATACTTCTCTTCATCCAATCCACTCCTTTTATCTTCATCAATTACCTACATATCAAAATAATTGGAATTAGAAAGGAAAACCAAGATATACATATCATATTCAAATAATTGAATTTTTTTTACATTATATGGCATATATGGGCATGAAATTATTTAGACATAAAATTTTTGTAAACTAGTAGTGTCTAATGGGGTGAGGTTAGTAGCAAAAAATTTAGTGAATATTCTATGGCATTTTCATTTCTAAGAATTGTAAAAATATTAAAAACATTGAATGACTCTATTAGATACCAATATTTACGTGTATATCTTTTTAAATAAGAGAGATTACATTGAAATTTATTGTTATCATAACTGATGACTAATTAAAACTAACCATAGAATCTCAATTGATGATCACCATACCTGGTTATAATTTATAATCTCAGACTTAAGTATTCATATTCTATAATGTTATTTGTGCACATAAATTATAATAAATATATAATATTACATGTTTTATGTTATATGGGTCAATAAATATAATACTCACTCTAGATTCTTATTTAGAGTCTATTTCATAAAAATACAAGGAACAAATACCTAAATTTTGATCTTATTCAATCTTTTTATTGTTTGTTAGTTTGGTAATCAGAGTATAGACACCTACATCTATGGAAGTAAAATTTACTTGTTCATTGATAGTTTTTAATCTATAATTATCAACTTCATGCATGTATGCTTATAAATTTTAATTTTATTTTTCACTCCTCTCCATGGAAGCCACATATTGGAAAATTTTATTTCCATATAACCATTGAGTGATCTCAACCAATCCCTACTTAGTAGCATGCCATATGTTTCTAGGATCTCAACAACTTGTATGTCTATGAACTTCTACACTCTTGGTTAATCTTATAATTACATATAGGCATTCAATAACTCTCCTAAAACCACTAATTTATATTTGTCTAACTAAACTACCAATTCATATAGTTTTACAAGAACCAATCCTAATTTATTATAAATCCATGTAGGCATAAAATTAGTTGAAGCATTAAAATGAACAAGGTAGTTGTGTAGATTTTTACCAAAGATCAAAAGGATGGGAGAACACATTTTACCTTATGGATTGATTTATTTTTACACTTTTATTTCTTCTACATATGCAAGCGGAAATAAATGAGAGTTTGATCTATCATTAGGAACATGGTGGTCCAAGGTTCCAAATCATTTTTTTACTTTTCTAAGTCTAGTTGCTTATTTGTTCTATATAAGATTGTTACCCTGCTAACATATTTTGAAAATGTGCATTAAAATTATGTATAATAGGCTTAGATCTACCACCTCACCATATTAGGCTAAAAATGTGTTACTCAATTGATTGCAGCCTATAATTTAATTCTTAGGGAGATTAAAGAACCAATCAGAAGCCTGATCAAGTAAGGTAAAAGGAAATAACCTATAGGATATATCTTCATGATGAACATTAAAAAAACCTTAGGGATGTTTTATAGTATGTATTGTGATATTTTATAGTCATTATAATGTTTGGAGTAAACTTTGGAAGATAATGCTAAGGGTTTCTAGGAAAATCTTACACATCATTGGGAATGTTTATAGTTGATCCAGCTAGCCAAAATATAACCATTTAGACTAGTCTATTGGTGATAGATTATGGGGATGGTTTTCTTGGGTAAACTAATATTATATCTCTACCTCGATTAGATATATGCATATTAACTTGAACAAGAGAAATAATTAATCCTATATGATCCAACCTAACTCTAGATCATGTGATCGTTGAAGAAGAGTCCATAGTGAAAAAACCAAATTTTATTGTGTGAATTTTAAGCACATAATAATAATTTTGAAAATAATAATGGATGGCCAAAAAAATATAATAAATGATAAACTCATAGTATATAAAGGTTAAATTTTAGTGGTCAAAGGTTCAAGATTGGAGGTTCAAGCCCTAAAATATTATGTTTAGGCCCTCTTATCTCCAATTTATATTATACTCAATTTACAACCCACTCAAATACAACTATTGGATTAGATATTTTAAGAGGATAAATGAAATAAATAATACATGGAATGAATGTCCCCTCATTTTTAGGATTCTATTAAGGATCCAAAGGATGATAAATTTTCATAATGCTTAGATGGGTGAGAAATAATTACTACCTTTAGAAGTTTAATTGATCTCTTTATTTGAATTAAATCTATCTAATGTTGTGGGCTTATTGAAACCATTTATTTACTATATTATTTCATAAGATAAGGAAATTATAATCTATTAATTATGATATATTATCATAATAAATGTAAAAGAGAGGGAAAGAGTAAGGTAGAAAAGGGATGATTCTTTGATTAAGATCAAATGTTTTACTGATGAGAAATGAAAATCATGGTTTGTTTTAATTATATATTTAGGCATCAAGTTTAACTAATTCACAACTCAAATAACTTAGTGAGAAACACTCAAAGGAAAATATGAACATATATTTAAAAATATCTATCAAAATAAATCAAACACATAAGCCTATAGATATTTCATAAAATGACTTAGTAAAGGATTCAAATTAAATATATTTAGAATCTAGAATCAATCAAACTAGATGTTACATAGTTTGTTTATATATTCACTTTCAAAACCATTATTCAAAAAACTTATTGGCATGTATTACTTATCTCAGATAAATATCTTATATAAAATAATCATGATAAAATAAATGATAATCAAAGGTGTAATCCTAGAATAATTCTAATAGAGCTTTAATACAAAAATATTTGACCCTTTATAATGGCAAGCACTGTGACTTAAATGGGCAAGGCAATCAAACCCATTACATTGATGCAAAAATAAAATTTAATGTAAATGAAACCAAAATTAAATGGTCACACCACCAAAATTGAATAAAAACTTATCATTGATCAACCACCTAGGATAATACATCAAGAAAGGAAAATACAAAAGCTTATTCAAGGCATACCTTTGAGATTAAAATAGTTTTCATAATTTCAAGTGAAAATGGGCTATAAAATTCAATTCATTTCAAGTTACAATGACACAACACTCACTATAATTAAATTATTCTCCATAAATTGGTCAGTAGTCCACATAATAAAATCCATCTCATTATATAAAGATCCCAATGTGGAGTAGTTAGTTCATGCTCTAGTTTTGTCCATTCCAAATTCCAGGTACTTATCTCCATAAAAATAAAGCCTCTTATAAATGCACCCTTTTATTATTAAATGTTAGCAATAAAGCAGTATTAAAATAAAAAATTATTCCAATGTATATATAGGTTTATCTCATCCTCTTGATGAACTTATTTATATCCTCAACAATTGAGTTAATTTTAGATTTTGTCTCTATGTTTAGATTTATGTCATTGGTCTGATTAATACTCATGTTCTTTTGAAATAAACTCTTGAAGTATTAATTATAGAGTCTTTAATGGATTCTATGCTAAGGCAAGTCAAAAATGCTTGGATTTTCACATACTATGTTGCTCAGGTAACATGTTCCAAATATTTTAACATGTTTTCTATCTTGTCTATTTCTTATGCAACTTATCTTTGAGCTGAAACCATCATTTTATACCCCTTCTTTATCTACTTATCCATCAAATTTTACAAGAATTTAATGTTATGTGCTCTTAATATTATGGCATATGTCAAAATCATAGGAATTCAAGAGATATTATGATTAAATGTTAGTTTTATATACCCCATAGGCCAAGTTCACAATATCATGCCATTTGGCATGATCTTGGGACTTAGAAGACTCTTTATTATTTAACATGTACTCACCCTTGTGAAATTTGATTCCCCTAGATAATACCATGTGTCATAATATTGAAAATTAGGATCAGAATAAATTTGAACTATGTATTTTTAATCTGTGATCATTGAAATTTTTAGATGCAACCGTGTGTCATAATATCAGGACTTTAGGCTTAGACTATCTTCAAAAACCTTTTCACTATGAATTCAATTAATTAATCTCTAAATTCCTAATATGAAACCATGTTTCATAATAAGAAAGTGTCATTTATCAAAGAGTCTTCAATAATTAGAACATTTTTTGCACTTATATCAACCCTAGATTTCTATGATTGCACCATGTAGATGGTTAATGCCTATCTAGTATGTTTTATTATGTAATCATAAGTTCCTTGGATCATGCCATATGGAATAATATTTGGACTTGAAAGTGTTTGATACTAATATAGTTTTACAAAAAGTAATCTGATATCATTAAATGAGTTCATGGCACATGGTTCCATTGTATTGAATATTCTATCATAGGGCTATGTTATTTGGATTAATCCTCTAAGTTTTGAGTTCCCATGGTAATTCCATGTGGTGTCATTATATTCATTTCAGCCTCTAAGATTCTATAGACTACTAATTTTCTTATATCACCTGATCTATGAACATGTGGATGGATCATGAAAGCTCAAGATATTTTAGGGAATTGAACTATTGAATGCCTCCCTCTAAAATTTGGGTACCTAAGATGCAGCCATGTGGTAAAATATTATAATTTCAAGGATCAAAAGATAGTAATTTTTTAATAATCCCCCTGATGGACTCCAAATTCTTGATATTTTGATAACTATCAAATATTGATGGCCTGAGATCTTTATAAGACCTCTATGAACAAAAGATAAGGAAACAACCACTTAAGAAATAATTAATAAGTTAGTAAATAAAATGTCAAATAAGTCCACTGAAATCCCTATTTTAGGCATATGATAATGTTTCAAATACATAAATAAACCTTATCAATAGATAAATTTGGCTAAGGACATTTTGAATTTAAAAAGATCATTATTAAAGCCAAAATGAGATTTATTAAAATAATTTGACCATTTTAAATTGAAATTCAAGATATATATGAACAAGTAAAGATCAAAATTCAATCAAAATAGTACAATAATGAAGAATAATGTCCAATGAAAAAAATTATAATTGGCCCCTTTCAATTTAATCCCTAAGAATGTCATGATTTAGGATTTTAAGCACAAATGTTTCAAAATAATACCTTTTAAGGAACAATGGAAAAAAAAGATCAATAATCTAAGATTGATGTTATAAGTCTTTGCTAAATAATAATAATAATAATAATAATAATAATAATAATAATAATAATAATAATAATAATAATAATAATAATAATAATAAAATGAATACATGAATCACCACTTTAACTATTATTTTAAAGATGATATAAAGTATATAACCCAATGATGAATCAAAGTGTGAATCACTGAAGAAAACTTAAAAGTCTAATCTTATATTATTTAAACTCTAGACAAGGTTTGTATAATCATTATGAATTAATTAATTAACCAAAGGTTGTTCAATTTCATCAAACACATTCATAATTTTGTAACTTAAGATGGGAATATATATGAATAAATTTATGCAGCACTCACAAATGTGACCATGTAAGCAAGCAAGAACAAAAGAAAGAAATAAGTGTGTTTAAATAAAGAGATTCCCCATGTGATATTTTGAATAATGGGTCATGTAGGACTCAAAAATAATGTCACTAGGGAATCCATACAAATATATAAAGGGTCTAGCACAAGTATGATATAAGAAATCATCCTAAAATAAGGGAACTGCCAAAAAGGGGACTAAATATACATAAAGGAAAAAATGGCCAAAAAATATTGTGGGACTATAAAATAAAGTACCAAGCCTTCCATAAAGGATACCAAGGTTTCATAAAACCTATAAATGATACCAAATATCCATAAGGGAAATAATTTTTGACTTATAAAAGGATTTTCAAAAAATAAAGTAATAAGGCATCCAAAAAGGAGTCTAGGTTTACATAAACCAAGAAGTTCTACTAGATATATACAAGGTAAAGAAGGTGACTATAAAAATTTAAGTTTAAAAATAAAGTACCAATGCATCCAACAAGGATACCAATTTTACATAAAACCAAGAGGTTTTATCAAAGATCCAAAAGGGAGAAATGACCAACTTTAAAGTGAAATTAAACATCCCAAAACATGGGGATAAAAATATACTAGATAATTTCAATAAAAATAATGGCCAAAATAAAAAGGGTGTAAATTTAAGAACTAGGATTAGAAAGTAAAGTGCATAAAAAGTAAAACACAAGGTAAAATATAATAAGCAATGAGAAACATGCATGCTAAGTATAATAATGTGCAATCAAAACACGTGAAAAATGTGAAATTAACAATATGACATAATCAAGAATATTCTTATAAATAACATGGAATATATCAAAAAAAATAATTAATAACACCCATTAAATCTCATTACAATTGATATCTCACTCCACCTAGAGTATTTTATACTCTTAATGAGAACTATGTAAGTAATGAACTATGAATAATGTCAAGAAAAAAAGTACTCATGTTAGAATGAGGACCAAAATCCTCCTACTAGGAATAACATAAGGGGGAAGATAATCTACCACTCATTAGGGTGGAGTACATAAATATTCTATTTGAAAAGGTAGTTTTGGTTTTAGGGTAGGCTACTCCTCCATCTTAGAATGGAATGTGAGTGTGGTTATGAGCCTTGAGGCATGGGCTGCATAAAATCTTATAAATATTTATTAATAGTTTTGCATCTATGTATGGAATGTGTAGAACACTCATGACAGATACATTACACCTACTATATTTGGAGGATAATTTTGAGTGTAAATTTGGGAGGTGGCATGTTTGGATAAAGAGCAAAATTTACTACCTCAAGTTGAATTAAATCCATAAATTTTTTAAGATCTCAATAATTAGTTTAAGAATGTGTACTTTCCCCTTAGAAGAAACAAGAATCCATTAGAGTAGATTAAATAGGTGGTCAAGTATCAACACTAGGATCCTATATTTTTTACCTCTACTACTATAAATATATCTAATAAATTTTACACTCTCAATTAGAATGAATAGACATATTTTAAAATTAAAAATATGGAATTTATATCTATTTAGTAACCATAATTGATGTTGATTGGATAAGAATGGATGACATATTTATAAGAATAAAAAGGATTAGAATATCTAACAAACAAATATGGTCATGTGATATGTTGGTCATCAAATATACTCTGAAGAGGCTCAAAAATAGTATAATGCAACTAGTGTAGTTGAAATAAAATTTTGCTCCATGTCAAATCTATAAACATAAACCAGAGGAGGAGTATCATTAAGATGTTTCCTCTCAAAATTAAGAGACATGTACCCTTATTTTTAAATAATAGTAAATTACACAAGGTTATTTATATTGAGTTAGAGAGGATGACTCAAGTTAATACTAGAGTAAAATGAGGTTTGTTCATAATAGCATTTAAGGGAATAAAGGTAATGTAAAAATTATACATCCTTTGGTTTGGCATAAACATACAACTAAGGGTCATGTAATGCATATCCATCATTGTAATCAAGTGTTTTAAATTAAAATTGAGGGATTGAGCCACTACATTACTATAATGTCTATCAAAAATGGTATTCTTAGGATTAACCACATAAGTGGGTATCTCAGTATTTATACTTTTGAGAGAGTAGGTTAAAATAGTGGGTGGAAACTAAACTATGATTATATGGGGAATCCAAGGTTTTTAATTTTAGGTTAATCTCATTGGGCTCACTGTTATCTAAATAAAGGAGGCTAGGTGAGATGTTTCCCATAGGCTTGAGGTGACCCTTATATCCTATACTTGATAAATGGGATAGTTAAAGTGTTTATATTCACATAATGGGATAATAGGAAAATGTTAAAGAGTATGTATTTTATATACACTAAATTATTTAACTTAATCAAATTTCCAAGGGTTAGTTTCTCCTTACACCTTATAGATATCACCCATGTAATTAAATTTCATGCATTGGTATACAAAATAAGTTACAGCCCTCATGTGATGATTACAAAGATGGTCAACAAGGATGTTATAATAGAAAATAATTTGAAGATCATAACCTTGGTCCTAACTATAAAAAGTAATACCATGATAGGAATCTAAACCATCTTAAGGGAATAATTTATCTTTAGTCATATCCTTGGAACATGCTAGAAGTAGAATTAAGGTTGTAGGTAGAGTATTCTATGTATTTTATGAAGTTTGAATAGGTAAAAAAAAGTAATATAAACCTCAATATATAAGGGTCACTTGATTCATACATTTCCTATTTACAAACTATTAAACAAAGGAGGATCATCAAAACAAAGAACGATATTGTTAAGAATCATAGATGTGATGTGAAATTAGAGAGATAGGGTTATATTTGTTATGTGATCAACATGGATAAACATATCTTCACATTGTTGAATGATACTTTTTTTTAGACTCAGGAAAGGTATCTTCTTACCCCAAAGGTGGTGGTTGATAATTTTTTCAAGTCAAACATAAGTCATGTTAGGCAATTTCTACATCTTGGGGAAGTCTACATAAGCTCAAGAAAATAAATTTAATATTTGATTATATAAATACCTTATATGGGATGCCACTCATAAAAGTTAATAAGATTCAAACTAGACTATAAGTGAGAAATATAAGATTATAATAAATCATGTTTAACTATAGGGGAATTTGAACTTCATTTTTCTTATTTTTTTGCTTATTTATAATACTCTGCATTATTAGTAAACTAAAATAGGTTTGAGTCAATTATATTGGGTTGATTGAATTCATTCATGACACAAAACCAATAGAAACACACTATATTTAAGTTTATCAATATAGTATAACAAAACTAGGAATAAAATATTGTATTAGGATAGTAGATACATTTTATTTAGCTGGAAACTATATTATGTTTGTTGATATAGAAGCATGCACAAGGATCTGTATTGAGTTTTGTAATATAGTTTCAAGAATAATAGATTGTATCAGGTTGTATGATATGTTTGAATTTTTTTATGGATACAAGTTAATATTTCATGATATATTACAACTAAAAATTGATCTAATGGATATGATTGAACTATCTTCTAATCTAGAAAAGGTATTTTTGACCTAAGACATTGAATATAAATGAATGATACTATGCCCTTCATTTTATTCATATTAACCAACTTTTCCTCATTAGTGGAAGAATTAGGATTAATTGTGGCTTATAAAACACTATTTTTTGATTTGTAAGAGTTTTGAGGATGATTATGAGGTAATTAGGTTTGAGATTAATTAGGAATAAAGTTTTTTTAAATATTAAGGTGATCATTAGCTTTATGCAATATGTCACACTTGAATTTAATTTCATGAATTTCAGTAACTTTGTCGTAGAATTCTCTTAGCATCGTGATCAAAGTTACAACCAAGGATAAAATCATATGCTATATTTTTAAGTTTATTGAAAGTGTTATGAGAATGGTCCCAATTAGTATGATATCAACAAAAATTATTTAAATTATACCAAAGGGTGTTAGGTCAAGAATTAATAATGTTTCTAGGTGAAGGTTTAGGAAGGTGTTTCCTAATATCATAAAAACTATGATGTGAATGGGCATGATAAATCTGATTATGTGATAGAGGATGAGGAGGAAGATATAATGGAATTTTAATTATATGTTGGGAAAGAGTCACTTCATCTTGAAAACTTCCTAGAAATATTACATGGATAGTCATCTTATATTCATAAGTGTCAAAAACACCATCATTGATGGCATGATTATTGTTAGGTATTATTATATATATAATTTTCACTTGTAGGAAGGTTGGTCAATCCTTCCTAACTATATTATAGCATGGAATAACTCATAAATTATGGGTGGCCTAAGTAGTGAATTGAATCTCTAGATTGGGATAGCTCCCTTGATGTTTCAGCCAAAACTAAAATTAACCTACTAAACTTTCAATGAAAAGGGATAATAAAAAGATAAAACTACTAATAAAACATGGAGATTATGCACCAAATATAGTGTCCTATACTTGCCAATTTTTTCTCTATGAAATGAAAAATCTAAAATCTATTTTTTACAACTTCAAAATAACTCTTACCATATAAGTTTATATATATGAAGGCTATAGATACTACACTAGCTATGGTGATTAGTCAATAGTCCTAAGAGCATAAAATAATGACATTTAAAAACTTAAATTTTAACAAGCATGTACAACACTTCATATGACATATGAAAATAAGACTAACTCACAGAGGCATGAAAGAGAAGGACAAATGCAAGGAAATAATATCATTATCACAAAACATTAATAAAAAATTCATTAAAAATTATTGTATGCAAGATGAAGATATTATAATTTATCTCTAATTTATTTCAAAGGAAATTACAAGTCATGAAATTGGCATGAATTCACCATAACGAGTTTGAGGATCATCAAATGTTTTTTTCAAGGCCTCATTTATAGAAGAATTGAAAGAAGAAAGAAGGATATGATAAGAATAAAACTCATGAACTGTCTCTCATGATCAAATCAATTAGAACATGGAAATAAATCAAAACAAATATTTGGAAAAGTGTGTTCTCATATTTCCTCTTAACCTTATAATCCAAGTGTTGATGAAATTACTCATGAAGAGTGGTGTAGAAGGCTATTTTGGTAGTTTTTGATGCTTATTGAGTGTAACTCAAATTTAAAGAGTTATATATATATTTATTGAAGTTAGTTACAAGTAATATAATCAAAATTTGGTATGGTTGATTAAATTATATGCCAAATTTACCCTTTTAGTGATTATCCATCATATGAGACTTTCACTTGAATTTCATGACTCATTTTCATACTCTCTCTTGCTATCAAGGTATAATTCTATAGGTAAAGTCTAGTTTTGTAATTTATAGACCTCCACCATAGTTGTTTGCTTCATGTAGGTATTGCATCAGGTCATGTATACTTTTTTTAAGGATTTGAAATCACCTTGTACCTGTAATATTCCCACTTGCTTGTAAATAGAGTAGAGAGGGATCTTCAATATCATGGATGTTTCATGCAACTTTGAGGCCTAATAATTATCCTTGTCTCTATAACATGACTCCAAGTATTTTTTATATGATTTTTATAGGTTGTAAAAGATTTTTTGAGACTTATTTTATATTTATAACCTTAGACCAGTCTGTACCCTTACCTTCTTGAAGTCGTATTAGTCATGATTCTTTATTAAGACCTAGTTGATCACTTGTAGCCTATAATATGAATATATAAACTTATTAAATGACTTTATGAGTTTTATGACACCTCCATCTTGGATAAAATACCATATTAAACTTCTTAAGAGGGTTTTTCTATCTTAAGGCCTTGAAAATAATCTCAAGAAGGAGTTTCTTAGGGCATTTTCCATATAAATTTAGCTCACACGTGATAATACTTTTCTCTCTCAGATGCCTAGGAGAAACATATGGGTCATAAATTTGGTTTATAATTAATTTTAATCAATTTTGGGTGATTGTAAATCTTATCTTTTCCATTGGGTCATACTTATGGTTTAACAAGGGTTTTAGAGTCACCTAACTTCTTAATGATAGTTCATAAAGTTATGGGCTTCGATGTATGAAGTAAAACCAAGAATATTATGTATATTAAAACCATTCCTTAAAAAAAATTATTAGTAATATCTTCACTTAATGTTACAATTTCACACATACTAAAAGTCACCTTTTTAGCAATACAAGCCTATTTGTGTATTTGAGAGAAGTCATTTAGCAGGAAAAGGGATAAAAGTGTTTTTTTAGATTGAAAACACTATTTTGATGTTTTTAAACATAATATGATATTTTAAAGTGGTATTATGAATTTATTTACTCTTTTAGTCCATTATAACTTGTCTTAGGCCTTGGTAAGGGTTTGTGTATAGTCACAATGAAGTGACCCTAGTAGACCTCATTAAGCATTTTATTTATTTAGCAATGAGTTAAAACTTCATTTGATCATATTATCATATCCCATTCACATTTTAGGATGATTAAATCCTTGAAACACCCAAAAACATGTGATATTTCTTTACTTTTTACACATAGGCCTGTAGATAACTGCTTGGGCTTCTTGACTACACCTCTTGAGAATGAGTCATCTTAGATTTACTTTAGCATTCTAGGTAATCCTAAAAAGGATGGATTATTTTTTCATACTATTTAATACCTATACAAATAATTTAGCACATTCCATCCATGACAAGTATGCCTTTTGCTCCTATTTTCCTATGGTAGGCTTGTAGGTGGTCATTAGGCATAAAGCTTTCCTTTTCTCTTATTTTTCCTTATAAATCTAATTGGTAGATAACAAATTATAAAAAAAAGTGACCTATTATTTTAATATCCATTTTATGTCTCCAATAAATTCAAAATACCTTAGATGTTCATTTTAGGCCTTCACAATTTTATTATTAGTTTCACACAGTCCCCTTCTTAGGTATCATTTTCCTCTCTTTGAATGTATATAACTACATACATCCAACTCTTAAATTGGATATAATAATTAATTTTTGAGCTCAATTTTTATATAAGAAACATTATTGAGTATTCTATATGGATGAGAAACCAATTCCATATTGATTTTTCTAATATGACACTCAAGATTCTCATGACTTTCTTAGGTCTTTAATGGGCCTTGGTCAATCTTCAATTAAGTAAACTTATATGTTATTATCTCTTGTCAATAAATATTCCTTAAAAATTATTATGACATATTTAATTCCCTTTGTACTCTTTTTTAACTCTTGCCACTCAAGTCTCATGCATGCACCTACCCTTTTCTATTTCATTTCCTATACATAGGCCTGTAACCATAGGGTACATCTCATGAGGGTAGGTAAGTTAAATTTTGAGTCTTAATAGTTTTTTAGAATAATATGATAAACCTTTTAGATCCATAATAGAGTGATCTTTAATTTCACTAAAACATTGTGGGTGTTTCTCTCTTATAGAAATATAGACTATGCTTCCTTACATGTTTTATATGAACTTAAATTCCATCCCTTGATTATTAATTTGAGAAATTTATATCTCAAGACTTTTATATATTTTTTAAAAGGGATTAAAACATTAGATAATTTCTTAAATAGGCACATGTATGTAGACCTATAGGTTCACAAAACTTCTTTTGGACTTGGCTTTGATGAGAAACACTAGAAGCATTGACTCCTATTTTTGAAATTTGGAATATCTCCATGAGAATGATATTAAATACCATGTGTATATATTATTATCTATTCAATATTCTCTAACAATGAAGAAACATGCATACTTGACAAGGGTTATCTTAACCATGTCTATTGGTTCATGTAGCCCACTTATGCTTGCATAAGTATATATTTTTATTCAATTTCATTTATTCAATGATGATTTTAAGAGGTTTTATGGATATTTAGGAAGTTTTATCAACTATTAATAGCTTAATTTCATTCATTCCAATCACCAAAACACTTCATATCTCCTTCAAACATGACTTCCATGTCTAATCTAATAAATCAAGACTATTTAGTGTTATTCTAAACATGAACATTAATAAACTTGAGGGAATATGATTTTTTAGAGGTAAAATATTATAAATAAACACTTTATAAAACATATTATTCATTAATTAAACCTTATAAATATGTAATATGAGAAAATTAACCATATGGGGTTTGGAGTCATCTCTTTATACCTTAACTCATTATAGATTATTCATAAAGCTAAGGAGCTTAACTAAACAAATAATTCCACAAAATCAAATTTAATTAAACTCTATGTATATTCCTAAGAGATTATAATCTCTCTCTCTCTCTCTCTCTCTCTCTCTCTCTCTCTCTCTCTCTCATGAGTATTGATACAAAACTAGTGACCTTTTTGAGCTTACCAAGTAGACTTGTAGACCTGACAGAGAAATGGATAGGTTTTTTTTATCCTTTATGGATCTAAAAATACTTAATTATCATGTATTTGGGTTTATAGATACTAATATGAGCCTTGAAGGATTTTGAAAAATTCCATTCAATGGAAAAGCTTTACAAAATACATCTAAAATATTGTTTTCTTCAAGAATTTGACTACTTTCCCTCTTTATATTACTAGAGATGATGAACTAGGTGATCATTCATCTTTCCCTAACCTATACAAAGGTGGAGGAGTATGACAAAACTTTTCCCAAATCTCTTTCCCTACAACTCCTTTAGTATCTCTCATTTGGATGTTGGAAATGATTAATGGGTAGTTAAAAATATATTCCAATATTGGGAATTTATTGTTAAGACATTTTGAGATTATATATGGATAAGAACAAGACTCATGACATTACACAAATGTTATATGACTTAAAAGACCCCTATACAATAATATAACCCTCACATTTTCTCATTCCTAGTAATTACCATCTCAACATTAGAGTATGTAATAAGACTAAATAAAATTATATACCTTAATCTTAGCAAAACTACTTTAATCTCTCCAAACAACTTGAAAATTTAATGTGATCAACACTAGTTCTACTCCTTGGTCAATTGGTCATCTTAGATCATAGTTATTCTTGTAAAGATGATCACCTTGCCTCTTTATCCATGATTTAATATTGACTTAACTTCACACTCAACATTAAATTTTTCAAGGTTACCATAACCTATGCTAAACACATTAAAAGTGACCATATTTAATGACCTTAATGACAATACTATTAACTTGACCCTATTTTTAACTAGACCATCCTAGAAGGATTTGTAAGCTACCAAGGATGACATAATACCTATTATATTTAGGATATCCATGACCAATACAAGACATTTATGATGGATATCAATAATTCTAAGATCATGTACATCAAATTTTTCAATGATACTCATCAATGATGACCAATTTTGCCTTACATCTTTGGAAACCTCATAGGATTACATGTTTGATATGCATCTAGACTAGTGGACTTTACAATCCATTTGGATATGGTGCCATGAATGCTACTCAACTTGAACGAAAGCCAAAACTTGAGCTTGAAATCAAACTTAAAACCAACTAAAATTGAATTATCTCAAGGCACACACCACACAAACATGTTTCATAAGACACTTGGAGGAAGACAATAATAGAAATAAACAAACAAAATTATGCTCTAATCACTTAGGGAACATAGAGACCTACTATATTATGTAAAAAATGCAAAATTAAACTTAAATCATGGTTTAAAATGTATCCCATTGAATAGGATACTCAACTCTTCTCCATCAAACTTTGCAAGATGAAAGACATTATGTTATTTGCATCTAATGACAACATAGTGCCCACTCCTAACTTTATCAAAATTTGTCTACTTATTAGTATTATCCCTATCTTCATCTCACTTTAATACAAGATATATTTCTTAATATGCTATTGAAACATATTTCTATCAAAGGTCTTCTTCACTTGGGCTTGGTGACATTTCATGGTATGCATAATAGGATTTCTTAACTCTTCTAGGGACATTAACTCTATCAAAATTATTTTCATAAGATATTTATTCCTCATCTCAAGTTGATGAGCTAACACAAGGGATATTATTTCAATATAAGTGGGTAGCTTTCCCTCTCTCCCATAGACAAGCATGTAGGGCAAGTTTCCAATAGCATTCTAGGTGGTGATCCTATTAACCCATAGAGTTTATCTTAAGTTGTGTTCAAGATATTATATTATATTATATTATTCTCTTAATTATTATTATCAAGTTATTATTAGTGGACCTAGATATCCCATTACCTTGAGGATATTAATTAGAAGAATAACTTAGATAGATTCTATGCTTGAGAGAACATTCGATTATTTTTACACCATTAAATACCAATGCACTATAATAAATTATTGTTAAATTAACTCCAAATAGTCACTAATCCTTTATATAAATTAAGAATAAAATTTTAATTATCCTCCTTGAGAGCTATTACTTCCACCCACCTTGTAAAATAGTCAATGGTTGTAATCACCCATTTATGTCCAACACTTGAATGTGGAATTATCATGCCAATGAAATTGAGACCCCATTACATGAGTGGTTGATCCACTTGAATATGATTTAGAGGAATGAATTAAATACTTTTAATACCTATGAAAAATTCACACTTTTGACACCACATTACCCATGCATAAGATTCCTAAAACAATCTAGGCTAATAATGCCCAAACGTCATTACTTTTGTTATTGTGGTCTTAGATGCAAAGTGACCTACAACTGGTCCATCATGGAATTGTTCCAATAACTTATCAATTTTATCAATTTAAAAACATGTAAATAAAATCCCATTAATATAATTTATAAAGAGTACTCCATCTAAAATAACATATGTAATGGACTATAATCTAAAGTATCTTCTCTTTTCTCTATCTAAACCTATATGAAACTCATCTATTTGAAGAAATTTTACCATATCTTGTGTCCAACTTGTAGGGGATGAAGGGGTATTTTTATTAAGATCATATTTTATTTCCAAAATATTATCTTATTTTGTAATGTCTTATTCATGGTATTCACATAGTCCTCTTCCTCTTACCATCTTAATAGGCTCGATCTCCACATCATACTCCATGACCTTTGTTATCTATCCATCCCTTTTCTCATTAAAATCCTTGATCAAAAGTATGTATATTATTCTTGTGTGGGTCACCATGAATATTTTTCTTAGAAAACATATGCTTGAACTTCTTAATGTTTCTTATGATTTCCAACACTTACTTCTCAATGAGGGTGTATCTCTCTTTATAATATTATATCCCTTAACTAAACAAGGCAATAGGCTGATCAACATCTTCAATATTATTTTTCATCAACATGGATGAGATGGTTTCAAGGTTATAAAAATCATATAATAATAAATGCTTTGAGAAATCAAGATTGATCAATATTGGTACTTATGCAATGGCTTGCTTATTAACCTCAAAATTATTTTATACTTCCTTGGTCCAAGTGAATACTTGATGATTCTTATTCAAAATTATTTTAATAGTATTAAAAAAGTTTGAAAAACTAGGTATGAACCTTATAAAAAAAATTATTCTCCCTTTTCTCAAGAAAACTTTACAAACCTTTCTTATGCTTGGGTAAATATATATCTAATATGGCACTCACCTTTTAAAGATCTATAACAAGACCATATTTGGAGATAATGTGGCCTAATAAATTACACTCATAAACTAAAAAATCACATTTATTAGGTTTTAAAGAGATTATATATTTCTTACATATTTCAAAAATTTATCTAAGATTGGTTATATGATCCCTAGCATTCTTTGATAAAATTGTTGTGTCATCAAGATAGATTAGAACCATTTCATTAATCAAGCCTTAAAAATCCATATGCATGGCTCTTTAGAATGTATCCCATACATTATAAAACCAATATGACATTATTTTATAGGAATATGTGCCCCATTTAGTTGTAAAAGTTGTCTTATATTCATGTTCTTATTTCACCAAGACTTGGTTATAACCTGAGTAGCCATCTAAGAGAGAGAAGCTTTGATAACCTGCAACTACATAAATAATTTTCTCCATGGAGGGTAAAGGATAATGATACTTAAATTTACCCTATTTAAATCCATAAAATCCACACATAATATGATATATCCACTCTTCTTTCTCATAGGGAATAGATTAACCACCCATGAAAAGTGTTTGATAGAGAATATGATTCTTGATTTTATCAACTTGGTTTTCCCTTTTATCATTATCATATTAAATTTAAGATTAATATGCCTTTTTAGTTATATTAAAATCTTGTAATTTTAATCAATATATATGTTATGTTTTAATAATGTAGGATCACTAATAAAAAACATCAAAAAAATCTCTGCATAACTCAAAAAAGTAGCTCTCTTAGTTGAAGTACATATCTTTAAAAGCTTAAGAATCTTATATTTGAAGATAGCCACACTCTCATGGTGTTATTATTTGGTATGAATGCTAACTCTATCCTTTCTCATTTTATCACTCTCAATAAACATGTTCTTAAGAGTTACCATCCCTTTGGGAATCTTATTAGACCTTAATTATACAATTTGATCTCCATATTGGTGCTATAATTTAGCACTAGTTTTTACAATAAAACTTAGCTTCTTATTAAAAAAAACATGATATTTTATTCTCACACTCAAATACTTTCCAATTGACAAAATTATATGGTATTTATGGCCTTAATACCTCCTTTATATGTGTCTATGTTTTCTATTTCTTGACATCATTATAAATGTCAAATTGAGGTCCTATTGAAATTAACCTATTAGCATATTAATTCTCCTCTCTTAAAATTGATTGGATGTAGAAGGCCTCAAAATATTCGTTAAGGTCCCAAAATATATTATTTTATGAATTCAATAATGGATTCTTGGCAACACTTTTACCTTTAATTTGGTGGGTTAGTAGTTCACTATCTTCAAAAACTTGTAATTTATTGACTCCTTTATTTCTTTCCCATTAAAGCCCATGTATAAGAGCCTTATAATCAGCTTCATTACAATTAAAACTAAAATAAAATCTAATTTTATAATATTACCTCTCATTTGATGTATAAATTAGCATTATACCTACCTATTGGCGTTCTAGGTTACACCCTAACTGAGAAGAGAAATGTTGAAGTCCTCTACTCACACATAGTCGAACAACAGATTGACCTAAGACTATGGGTTGTCTAGTTGTAGTTCAAACCTCTATATTTTAAGGGGATATTTCCCTTGATTAATACCATTGACATTTTTTTGAAAGGTTTTTTTGTGTGGTAACTAAGGCTCTTGAACTACTTATAGTTATGGGATTATAGTTATTGTAAGGTTTAGCTTGAGTGATTTGGCTTTGGGATTTTTGATTTTATGGATAAGGTGTTATGTTATAAGACTGTGAAGGATATTGATATTTTTAGGGGCCTTAGTATGGTATATATGAGTTATATTGTTTCCTCTATACAACCACTAGCTTATTATTTTGTGCTTTCAACAAACCTTCAATTTTCCCATGTCTATCCATTTGACTGTCATTAGGTTGAACTTGATTAATTGGAGTAGGAAATGGAGAAATGGTAGGTGGATTTGGATAGATCTATGGAAAGAGGGGTATGAGAGGTCTTGGCATGAGTCTCCCTTCTTATATCAAAAAAATTTCTACCCTTTTATATAGCTCATAAGATTTAGGTATTGTCCCACCCCTAGATTGGATCATCGATACAAAATCTAAGTTCAATGCTCTCAAGAAGTAAATAAAATCATAATTACGTATGGGCTTAATAATTATAGGGATTCTATCCCAATATTTATGTAACCTATAGTTTAAATAGATCATAGATTCTTTGGGTTCTCTCTTGATTGAGGTGAGTTACTCAACTAGTGACACATGGTCACTCCTATCCTCATAATACATATAAATACAATCACCAGAATCATCCTAAGTATTGATTGAGGTAGGACTAATACCCCTATACCATTTTAGGGATTTTCCTTTCAAGAATGTGTATATTAGTCTCATGTCTACATTGTCTTGGGTTATCGATATTATGTGCTAAGTAAAGCTTTAAAATATCAGTTATGTGCTCAAAAATAGTGGTGGAGTTTTCACCTATGAATTTTGGTAAATTATTCAAAGAGGTAGTAGGTATATCATCATATTATTATAGGTTAAGAGGGCTGCCACCATATAAGGGGACATAATCTTATAATCTAGGTCTTGTCATTTGGTTGGTGGACCTTTAAGGGATTATGTAAGTGCAAAATTTTAGAGTTTGGAGATGTGATATAATTAGGGGGTACTAGGATGGGGTTTGAAATAGGGTCCCTCTTTCTCCTTGTAATGTCTAATGGAAATTCAATGAACTAAACTTGCTTACATTTTGAGGTAGACCTAGTGGAGATTTAGTGCATGAACATGCCCTCTAATCTACTAATGACTACTCTAAGAATTCCAATTTCCCTCCCATATTTCCAAGATATCCAAATATAATTTCCAAGTGCCTTTATTTTATTCCCACTACGTGTGCTAAAACTATTGGATTTCTAGTTTGCACCCTAGTTGAGAAGAGAAATGTTCGAGTACTCTACTCACACCTAGTCTAACAAATGATTGACCTAATACTATGGTTTGTATAGCTTTAGTTCAAACCTTTATATTTTAATGGGCTATATCCCCTAATATTAAAATATAATTCTTTCTTAAAACCTAAATCTATCACAAGGAAAAGGGAGAGAAGTGAAAACTAAAATAAGAATCTAGCCTATATGGTGTTTGACCAATTAATTAATGATACACTCTCGGCTTATGCATTTTCATGACTACTAATGAATCTAATGAAAATAATGGTTTATCATATTTAAAAAAATATTTAAACATGAGTATTTTTCATGAAGGTTGATAAGAGATCGGTAACTTAAAGGGCAAAAAAGCATAGGTTTGTGCAAGACCTTATAATATTATGATATTTCAAGAGGAGAATCACTAGATAAAAATTCACATAACATGTGAGAAATGAAAAAATCCTAAAAAAACATATATTAAGTACATACATATGATGAAAAGACAACCTGCATACTATAGATCAAACTTCACAAAGTATACAACATTTAATAGAATTAGAAATTGTCTTATATTGCTTCAAAAAAGATACACAAATTTTTTAGAAAAGATTTGATACACATATAAAATGGATGGAAAAAAAGATCTCAATCCTAAATTTATAAATAAAATAGAAGACAAGAGATAAGGATTTTAGCATATAAGGGATCATTGATGAGCCTAAAATGGCATGGGGTGGTTACACAAACATTTTATCCCTCTTTAAGTGTTGATTCTCCTTTAATGAGACCAATTTTTCATTCATGTGGATTTAACTCCATCAATTATCTTCAATCATGCTTTGAACTTCAATAAAATATCTCGACATTCTTCCCTTTGGTAGTTATTCAATGAATATGGGGGTGAAATTAGGTACTTTTAGGCATTAATTAGCCTTTACATTAATTTTCATGATAAATAATTCATTATATAACATATAAACTATATTAATGACTCTATTTTTGGTGTATTCTCACCCAAATGATAGTTATAATGCCTTGAAAATGGACAATCAATACATTCATGCTAGCTTTATTACCTAGATCATTCCACTTACTTGATAAGTAGGCCTATGTAGTTTTCCTTCCAAACTTTTGATAATGATTTTATATTTATACTTATAATTAAAACTAATATTATATGACTTAGATAACCCTTGGAAGGACTTAGGTTTACTGGTATTGATATCCTTGAAGGGGTCTTTACCTATAACATACCTTAGTTTTGCATCACTAGGCTAAATAGGTTGCCTTACAAATTGGTAATTTTGAAAGATATGGTGATATAATTTTTATTGAGTTACATGGGTTGAACTAATGTTTAATAGTTAGAATAATTCTTGCACTTACTCCCTCCAATTTTTAGAATCTTTCCCTAGGTTCTGCAACACAAAATTCAACTAAAACTCTATAATTTTGTCCTCATAATAGACATATTTACACTTTCCATGCCATACAATACCATGATTTAAAGCACATATAAGTTTCATATAGGTTACAAATTATAAAATATGCACTTATAACCAAAATAATGGATTTTGAGTGAAACCTCTCTAGATTGGTTGCTATTAGGGTTTAATGGAGGTTTTAGGAGTTTAGGAGTGTTAGGTATAGTTATTGAGGGTTTGATCTTGGTTTTATAAAATAAATGAAATAATTCAAAGATAACAAGCCTTCTCAACATAGTATGAGAATTTTAAATATTCATAAACAACCTTTAATCTATGGTAGGAACTTGAAAGTTCTCATTGTGTGAAGGGTTTGCTCTTTAGATGGCTTCTATAAGTCTACAAGTGGGAAGGTGTATTATGGCATTTTACCCAAGGTATGGGTTGGCCCAAATCGATTTATAACAAAGTAATAATTACCTCAAGGATAATATATAACCTTTTAACATTTAAACCTATGCTCTACTCCATTCCTTTGATGGCACACTCACAATTTAGCCTGGGTATCATTTTGCCTGCATACCTCAACTATAAACCTTAACCTGCATACTAGTACATGAATCATGTCTACATCATATATGATTTTTAAAATACTATAGATGCCTTAGAAATTGGATTTTTTTCCTTTATCATGCCAATATTTCTCCTTGTAATACACATAGCCAAGTATATTTAGGTCCACAACTTTCTATCTTTGTACTAGTCATAGAGGTCAACATGGAAACATCTAAGAGACTTCGTTAGGTGTCTTGGGGCTCTTCCTCCTCTATCTAGCTCATATTGAACATGCATTCCTTATTTAACCTTACCTTTGAGCTTAAACTATCTATTTTAGGCCTCTTACATATAATTTTGAACCTATACATGCAAACTAGGGAGCCATGGTAGTGCCTAGGGGACCTCAAAGGACCTTAAAGATGGTTTCATATCAATAAAATTTCATTTTAATTGGTTTTGAGATGAATTTTCACCATCAATTCAATTGTGTCCTTTGTATAGGGTTGGAGGTGTACACCATCTTAAGGATGGTTCATAGAGTACAGACATCCAATCCTGAAACAAAGGCCATTGATGTTTAGGGCATTAACCCCCCTCCTACCATGAATAGGCTAGATTCCAATGAAAAGGTTCTATGGAGATATGAACATTAGAAGTTATAGTTAGGGTTAGTTGTAGGTAGTTTTGAGTCCCAAATTTCTTAGAAATCATTCGTATAGTATTTCCCCCATTATAAATCAAATTACCATGAATTTTTAGTGCTTAGGGAGACTTAAATTCCCTTAGGATTTCTTTATTATAGGATGAATGTTGTGGAGTGGGTAAGCATGTAAACATGCCCCTAAAAATACTTGCACATAGGTGGATTGGCTCGAGCTAGCTTTTTTGGCATTTAGATCATTGTTTCTACCTTATAAATAGTTAAACCCCTTTATTGGGTCTAGAGCATGCCTCCACTCTTCACTTTAGATATTTTATGGGCCATAATAACTTTTAGATATTTTAAAACATCATTAAGGTTTATTTTCAAGATTGATTGCATGACTATGAAAATCCATCTTCAAGGTTTTTTAACATACAAAGAAGTGTTATAACTTGAGAGGAGTTTTAGGTTATACTATACATCATGCCATCTTATAACCAAAAGTTTCATAGACCCCATATTGACTATAAGCATGTTATGTCATGGATGTGTCCTTAACCCTACTATTTGCCTACATAGATAAGCCTTGGTCTAAGACAAAACAAACAGTATATCCATTGTTTGATGCAACAATCAAGGGGGAAATATAATGAGATGGTAATGGTTTAAATTGTGATTAAATAAGGATCTTAGTTGGAAACATGCTCCTCCATTGCAAGGCCATGACATAATGCCTCTTCCACCACAAGTTCCTATAATGAATCAAGGTAACATACCTACTATGACATCATCAGAGGTTCCAATCCAATAGAAAGGTAGCTTGGGAAAAACACTAGCTCATACCACTTGTGTGAAATTTCAAGAGGGGGATCATGTGTTTGAGCATGTAGTAGCAAATATAGGGTAGACTTCACAAAAATTAGATGAATCATTTATAACCTTTACAAGGGATAAGAGGAGGATGATGGTGGATAATTTGGGGCAGCCTAAGGTCTCTTCTACACCTCCACAAGTTAGTTAGTATCCTACCACTTCAAACACAACCACTAAGACCCTTATAACTCAATCAGTACCTCAACATCATAAACAATATCAAAAGTCTCCTTTTATCCCTCAAACCACTCAAGTGTCAAGTGATATTTCCATCTCCAAGATGTAGTCCAAGAGCACAAATATTCCATTAAATATTGTGGATCACATGAAAATTTCCAATGTCACCATGTCCATGTGTGATGCTATATCTATTTTAGGGTAGAATTAACTCCTCCACCAAGATCTCTCCAAGCTCTCCTATGTGAATAAGGTATCCAACAAAGTAAGCACTCTTTTTGCTATTAGTAATCAACCTAGTCAAGTACAAGTTCTTAGTCAAGATAAATATCATAATGTTTTCTAACCCCATAAGGTTGTTAATCCCCCTCCATTTTACTTGTTAGTCATCATAGGGGACTATCTTATCCACAATTACATGATAGATTATAGTGCCTCAACTTTAGTCGTGACCAAAGCCATAAAAAACAAGTTTGAACTTAAATATGTACCTAATGAAAAGGGTATTCTACATTTGGATGGTTCTCCCACCAAAATATTAGGTGTCATCAAGGACCTTAAGATTACATTATCATCTTTCCAAAATTATGTCATTACCCAATATGTTATGGTTGTTGACTTACCCCCACACTTTGACCTATGCCTATCTATGGACTTTACTACAAAAATTGGGGGTTAATTTTCCTGTAATTGGTCATACATGGTCTTTGGGACCAGATATGGGACTAGGGTCACTATTAGGTTGAACCTATCTCTAGGTTCCATCTAGAGCCCTATATGCCCAACCTTGCAAATGTCAATTGCACTATACTTGATGAAGATAATAATGTGAGTGAAAAAGAGCCTAATGATTATCTTTAGGGTATATCAAATCTCTACTTGGGTGAATGGGAAGCCACAAAACATGGATTTGATGCCTAAAACAACATTGAGGAGGTATATTTAGGAGCATATTGTATGTGTGAGGAAGGTGTTGGTATACCTTACCTAACAAACACAACTCAAGAAGAAGATGGTTTGTGGACCTTACTATTTGATGGTTCAAGGTTAAATAATGTTAGTGGGGATAATGTTAAGTTTATTTAACCCTCAAATAAGAAATATTACTCAACTACAAGGTTTCAATTTAGTTTCACCTCAAACATAGTTGAGTATGAGGGTCTTCTACATGGTTTTCAAGAGGCAAGAAGGAGAGGTGTCAAAATCCTTCAAGTTAAATGTAATAGTGAAATTGTTTTGAAATAAGTAAGGGGAATAAATTTAGTAAACAGCCATTAGTTTAAATATTACAAGTACCATGTATGGGACCTCATAGAATATTTCTTGGCATTCAACATACATTCCATACCAAGGGGGAAAACCAAAATGTAGATAGGCTTGCATCCATTGGAGACGAATATGATATTGTATAAGGGGTCAAAAGTAGTAAAATTAAATCCAAGATAAATGTCATATGCATGATAGTTGTACCTAACAATGAGGTGAGTTGGCAATTTTTTGATAATGATGAGCAAATTGTGTGTTTTCTCATACAAGATGTAAAATTTTGCCACAAGAATCAAAGAAAGTTCCAACACCAATATGATGACCAGATAGTAAAATTGAGGTATAAAAAGATACCTAAGGGAATTAGAACACTATAAATCATCTTTACTAAAGATGACTAGATGAGAAAAGATAAGGCATGTATCTTAGCCGAGGAACATTATGAAATGGTAGAAATCTTCAAAGACAAGTTGTTAAAGTTAATAAAGATTAACATAGCAAAAAAGAGAGACACCTTTGTTGATTTTTTATATTATTATTCATATCATTTACATAGTCATATAAGGATTTGAAGGGATTTCACTCCAAACTTTCACAACATACCATTGAATTAGAGAGCAATGTGAAACTAGTAAGGCAAAAATAAAGGTCTATCAATCCAAAGGAAGAGGAGCTAGTATGAAGGAAATTATATCAATTTATTGAGTCAAAGATAATATTTCCCATCAAAAATTCCTCATGGGTGGAAAACCTTATGCTAGTGAGGAATAAAAAAAGGGAAATAGGCTTGTGTGTTGACTTTAGAGACCTCAACAAGGTGTCTCTAAAAGACCATTACCAATTTCACTCAATGAACTAGATTCTTAAAAAGGTTATAATATCTTAAAGGTTATCATTGATTGATGGCTACTCCAATTACTATCAGATCATGTTCAATGAAGCAAATAGGCATAAGAGTACCTTCATACAAAGTGAGGCACTTATACATACATGAAGATGCCCTTTGGACTATCCAATATAGGGGAAACTTTCCAAATGGAAATCGATGTTGTCTTTGAGGGTTTTATCAATGGCATGGTCTTCATATACCTTGATTACATCATTAT
The DNA here is from genome assembly GCA_037957365.1 of Torreya grandis. Lineage (NCBI taxonomy): Eukaryota > Viridiplantae > Streptophyta > Pinopsida > Cupressales > Taxaceae > Torreya > Torreya grandis. The sequence goes on along the minus strand of JARHVA010005832.1, from coordinate 326,615 downwards.
TTTCTCAAAGGACATAGTAGACCACATAGCTCACTTGAAACTATTCTTTAAAAGATACAAGTCATTTAGAGTATCATTGAATCCAAAAAAGTGTATCTTTGTTGTTCATGAGGGAAGATTATTGGGCCATGAAGTGTATTAATATGATATTTCCATATAACCTAAAAAATTTGAGTCCATTCTATCCTTACCTCTACCCAAGCGTAATAAATGTGTGTGTAGTTTTTTGGGAAAGATTAAGTTCATAATAAGGTTTATCCTAGGCTTTGCAGAGTTGGTCAAGCCTCTTACTAACATTTTAGGGAAACACAAAGAGTTTACATGGATAAATTAAGGTAAGAAAATATTTTATTTCATCAAGGATGCCATATATCATGCCCATACACTCCTTAATCATAATTTTACAAAGAATTATACATGTATGCCTTCTCTACATTAGATGTAATCTTTGTCATGTTAATGCAATAGAATGATGAAGTCCTAAAACAACCTATTGAATTATTTATGAAGTCCTTAGAATGATATGAGGAAAGTTATATATTTTTATAAAAACATGTGATTACTATGGTGAGAGGTTTGAATAAATTTTGGCACACGATCTCGTATAGCTAGATCATACTCATGGTAGTACACCCTTGCATTAAGGAGTTCATACTTAGTAGAAACCTCAATGAGAAGAGGGATGGGTGGGTAAAAAAATGCATGGAGTATTATATTGAAGTTATATTTACAAAAATAATCAAGGGTAGAGGGTTATGTGATCACCTTGTAGTAGAGGTAAAAGAAGGTAAATATCAAGTGTTGGTAATCTATGATAACCAACAAGTAGCTATAGATAACACTTCTTTCAGATGGACACGTGATGTGATCAAGTTTATTAAATCAATAAAATGCCCTATAGGGTTAGATATATCCCAGAGGAGGCACTTAAAATTGAAAATTATACCCTATGTCTTCGTATATGGATTAATTTTCAAGAGGGGCATAGGAGGCATGATTTTGAGGTGTGTGAAATCATACCGAGTAGACAAGTTACTTAAATAATTCCATGGTGGTCTAGTTGGTGGGAACTTTTATGATAATACCAAAGCCTCCAATATCATTATAAATAGTTACTTTTTTCCTAAATTTTTTATACTTGAACACTCTTGGGTAAGGAAATGTATAAAATGTGCCATGTTCATTGGTAGATAGAAAATAACTTCCCTTCCCTTGAAACTAATAAATCTAAAATAACCCTTCATGCAGTGGGGATTGGATTTAATTGGGATGATACATCCCAATTCAAGTAAAGTACATAATTTGATCATTATATCCATATACTACTTCACAAGGTGGTTTAAAGATGTTGCCCTCAAAGAAGCCAATGAGAATTCTATCTTAGACTTTTATGACAACCTTGTGACCAGATTTGGTTTACCTTACATAATCATTTATAATAATGCATTGGAGTTAAATAATAACAAGGTATTTGAGTGGGATATTTAACATGAAATTTATCTCAAATCATCCTCTAACTATTACCCATAGGACAATGGACTAGCAAAGTCCATAGACAAAAACCTATTGAGGATTATCAAGAGGACCATGGAAGATAGTCAGAGGGAGTGGCATACTAGATTTAGGACTACCTTATGGGAAAATATTGTGACACCAAATAATAATACTGGACTCTCTATATACCTCCTTGTCTATGAGAGAGAATTAAGACTTCTTATCTCTCTTAAACTACCTACACTAGAGTTTACCCACCAACTTGAGCTCTTAGAGGATGATGCTATGTAAGTAAGGTTAAATGAACTAAGATAGATAGGGGAGATAAGGGATAGTCCAATACACATCATGTGGTTTAATAAAAACCAATTTAAGAATTAATTTGATAAGAGATCCTCTTATAAAACATTTCAATAAGGTGATATAGTCCTCAAATGAGATGAAGACTATCTAAAGCTAGAAAAGCACTCCAAATTTGATAGTCTTTAGAGTGGACCTTATATCATCACATGATAAAAAGAGAGAATTGAATTTGAGATTTATAATTTTAATGGAGAGAGCCTTCCCATCCATTTTAATGGGATTTAACTCAAAGTATGTTACTATTTCTCTTTCATGTTCTTTGTACATACGTAGGTAGGTTTTTATTTTACCTCTAAGTGCCCTTAAACAAATGCCTTATTTTTTATTTTGTCTTATTTATTAGTTATTTATTTGGAGTGTTATTGTTTCTTTCATATTTCTTAATTGTGTCTCATTGCTTCAATAGTGTGAAAGATGAAGGCAAAACCTATGTCATAGTCATGTTTTATATGATAGTCATCATGGATAGGTTTGATTGAATTTCTAGGTTCCATTACCAATATGATGGTCAAGCCAAATGAGTCACTAAAAATGTTGGTCAATTTCTAGTCCCAAACTTAAAAAATATCCCAACCTTATAGCTTAGGGTCATATTCCATATTTGACACTAGATTTTTAGTCATGTTGTCAGCTAAAAGAGGTGTCTATTTAGTCTATTGTCTAGTCACATTTCAAACTTACCTTAGTAGTCCTTGTAGGTATTTTTACCCTATTTCAAGCTTAAGTCAAGGAGTCTCATGGTGTCCAAAGTGTTTAGTTTTCCCTTATCCACCTCGAAGGGTCCTTAACTTAAGGAATATGCATTAATGAAGGGAAATGGAAGAGACAATTTGATATAGGCCTAAAAGCACTTTAGTCATACAAAATCATCAGAAGAATGCCTCATTTAAACATTAAATTATAATTATAAAGAATATCATGTGATAAAATTAAGGTTTAATTGATTTTTGGGTATTCCATATACATTCACATGGTGATCTAGATGTTCAGCCTCTTTTAGAGCCATGTACTTGAGCCAATCATTGGTTTTAACAATAAAAGCATGTTATTTTGGCCTTAATTAACAACTAAATCACCCCATACACCTCCAAAAGACCTCATAAACCTCATTAAACCATTATAGGATAGCTTTATACCTCAATTAGATCTATCATTTCCTTGGTCAAGGCTTATTTGCTTTAAAATGGGCCCACACATGCCAATTTCTAACCTTTCATCTCTTTTAAGTCATACCACTAAGTCAAATTTTGTCTTTCAATTCTATTTTCCCCTTGATAACACCATTGAGATACTTTTTAGGGATAAAATAATGATATTTTTAGGTAAACGGGCATTTTGTAGGTGTCTTCTCAATAGTATGGATTTGTGTTGTACAGATCAAATCAATCAGGAGCATATCCTTATAGGGTGAGTCTAGAGATGTTCAATGGTGGAATAATTAGAGTGTTTCATCTTGGTAAAGGCCAAAAACCATTAATCCTCCAATTTGAGCTCATTGGTAAGCTCAAAGGAGCCCTCAAGTTCATGGTTATTCCATATAATAGGAGTAGAATGAGAGTCAAATATTTTACCCAAGGGATGTACACTCAGGGGGATAAACATGAAAGTAATTTGTTTGGTATTTGAATTCCCATCATCTATGAATATTATTTAATAATTTAATAAACCTTTTACACTCTCTTTATCTACATAAGCACTTTTGGGACCAATGGTTTTTAATGGAATTTAATTCATTTCCTAAAACCAATCAGCTATCATATTTTCTCAAGTCATATAACACAATTATATGATGATTGTAACATATAATCCTCTCATGTGAGCTTATATATCATTCCAATGTCCTTAAATAGTTTTTTTGCATGGTTTGTAGACTAGTCTATGCAAAGAATGAGGTTTAGGTGCCTTTATTAGGTGTTATAAGTAAAGTTATAAGGTTATAGAGATGTCTCATATCTCTCAATGCCTTCTCACCTATATTCATAGTTTAATGGTCTTGATTTTTCCTTGGAACACTTCATGGATATCCATCTATGAATGGTTGGAAAACACTACATAATATATTGTGTATGGTCTAAGAGGAACTACAAGATTTCAATGTGCCTCAAGGGATATGAAAGGGGTAATAACATGGTGGTGGGTTATCTTCATACCTTTATAACATATTTTAAATCCTCCATATTGGTTTTATAGTCCCATAAGACCTATTTATATGCCTTTAGATAACTCAATCATGTTTTTTTAAAGTTTAAGGTCTATTTGTAGATGTTAAGGTAAACCTGAGAATCTTATGTTTCATTATGAGACCATAAATACCCTAATTTTGCTTCAAAACATTTATGTATGATTATATATGAATTATTGTGTCTTCAAGGTTAACTTAGGTTGGTCTTAGGAGAGGTATTGTGCTCACTCCATGACCATTCCATATTCACATATTCCCACTATAGTTTCATAGACATTATGTTGTGTTACCACTATGTGTTATGCTCACTCCACTCTAATGTATTTCCACTATCACCTACTCCATTCACTTAACCCTACCTAATAAATAATAATCCAAATTTTACCTCCATACTACACTATAACCATTCATACCATTGAATTCATCAAATAATAGACCTGTATGGTCATATGATAACTTGGGAGTGTAAGGGGAACATCCACAAGTCAGCCATAAAATTGACTATAGTATGGGCCTCAAGAGGAACTATCTAAATGGTCCAATATGATAGGATTTTCATGAAGACCATGGATTGTAAACTTAAAAATGGGATTATATGTGATATGAACCACCCATTACAAAAGACTTGAACACCCTATGGGATATCTTCCTCCTAACATAGGCTTGGCAACAAGCCTATAATAGTTATGGTGAAGAAGGATCATAGGGTGGAATTTTAAACCTAGACCAGTATCTCCACCTGATGTGGAATCATAAATGTAATATCCATACAAAATGAGACAAAAATCACATTTTCAAAGGTTTAGACCTAATGACCATCACCCATGACGAGGCAAAATGATGTTATCATAATCATAAGGACATATAGTCTATACAAGAATGAGGCCTAAGTTGAGTGCAAAGATGGGTTATATAGTGAGTTAGTGTTGAAGATATATTTACTGATCATGGAGACCATTATAAACATGTGATATAAATTTACAAAGGTCACAAGAACTTATTAAAACCTAGTTGGATGTTGTATTCAAAGTTACAAGGTTGAGTGCATTTCTCACAGATGATTTGATTCTCTTTTGAGCCAAAATGGTGATATATACCACTTCCAAGCACAAATAGGGATCCAAATTAAATGCATAAGGTAGTCACAACCTAAGAAATATGCTTATGTGCTCACTTGTCTTAGAGAAATAGTTGACATACTCACTATTTTTTCTCAGACCAAACATTGTTTATGTAGGTAAATAGTAGGGTTAAGGACATATACGTGACATGAGAGGTATTTAATTAGTATGGTGTCCATGAAAGGTATATTTATAAGATGGAGTGATGCATAATATCCCAAAAAACTCATCTCAAGGTCAAACACCTAGTTTTATGTTCAAAAACCTTGAAGATGTAGTTGCATAGTCATGCAGGAAGTCTTGCAAATAGACCTCAATGATGTTTTATAACCTCTACAAATTTTTATGGCCCATCTAATGGAAAAAATTAAGATTTGAGACATGATTTAGACCCAAAAAATGTGTTTCAAGAGTCATAAGGTGTCAACAATGATCTAAATACCCAAGAAGCTAGCTTGAGTCAGTCCACTTATGTTCAAGCATTTTGAGGGGCATATTCACATGCTCACCCACTCCACCACATGTTTCCTCTTATAAAGAGATCCCAAGGTAATTTCATTCTACCTAATAACTAAAAATTATTATCAATTTGATTAAAAATGGGGGACTATACTATATGAATGATTGCTAAGAAAATTAGGACATAAAACTACATGTAACTGACCCTAACAACAACTCCTAATACTCATATCTCCATGGAGACTTTGAATGTGAATCTATCCTATTCATTGTAAGATGAGGGGTCAATTACCTAAACATCCATATCCTTTGTTAAAATGTTAGACATCCATACTCTATCAACTATACTTAAGATAGTGGACACCTATAACCTTGTATAAAGCATAAAAATGACCTGATGATAAAAATTCACCTTAAAACCCATTAAGATGCAAGTTTACAACTATGAAATCATATTTAAGGTCTTATGAGGTCACCTAGGCACCACCATGGCTCCCTATTTTGCATGTTTAGAGTCAAAATTGTATTGAAGAGGCCTAGAAAGGCTAGTTTGAGATCATAGGTAAGGGTGTCGAAGTATGTGTTATGCCTATTTTCCACACACCCTAAATTTTTCCAAAATTAATACTTTTTTCCATAGAGATGACCCAATCATGAAATCTAAAACTATGTTAGGGACCTAGTAAACTAATAGTATATTTAGATACATATGTTTTTATTATGAAATGATAATGATTAGATTATGAATTCATGTTTATATTTTAAAAATAGTTTCAAAATGTATGGTAAATAAATGAATAAATGATGCATATATATTTGTAAGTTTGATTAGTTATCTTGATTTATCAATCAAAGCAGGTTTTGAGATAGTATTTTAGTTAGGAATGGACTTTCAAATTTTGATAGTTTGAGCAGATTTATGATGATTCTTTGATTAATGTGGATGGTTTGATTATTGATGTAGAATAGATAATGTTTGTCATAGTTTGAGAATGATATTTTATGTATAAATAATCTATTTCCTGTTGAAACCCCTTATAAAGGCATAGATGTAATTGAATGCTCATTTTATTTTTGTCATTCAATAGACATTCAAAACTATTGACATATTAAAGTAGATTGGTACTTTACTTAGTCATTTATGAAGATATTAAAGGATCCTTGGGGCTTTTTTTTAATTTATAAATTTACTAATGGTCAAAGCCTAAAACCCAAGGTGATAGCTTGTTTTTTAAATATTTACACGTGTGTGTGTGTGTGTGTGTGTGTGTGTGTGTGTGTGTGTGTGTGTGTGTGTGTGTGTGTGTGTGTGTGTGTGTGTGTGTGTGTGTGTGAATGTCATTGTTTTAAAAACTATGGGTCATGGTTTTAAGGTCTTGGTATCTTAGAATTTATAAGTGTTAATTGTGAAATATGTTTATTTTCCTAATTCTAAAGTTATGGTTTTGAGAGGACAATTGGATTAATAGAAAATTATATCCAATATATTCATATATTTTATGAGATGGTATGCATTGGAATTATAACCCATCATAGCATGGTACAAGTTGGCACAAAAATTTAATTCAAAGGCATATTCATGAATATTATGGATATGACAAGTATTTGGTGGTAAGGTGGAAGTTATTGTCTAATAGACATGCCTCGAAGGGTGGAAGTTAGAATGAAGTTATTAGGGAGAATTAGTAACAACTAATTTTGGTTGTGTCGGTAATGGGGTTAGTGAAGCTACTATTGTTTCATTGGTAAACACAAGATAATGAGATTTGAGCTTATCACTAATTTGGTTACAATGGTAAGGTGGTAGAGATAAGTAGGGTGAATTTCTTGTTTTATGCTCATTTTTCAAAGTTAGAATGTGGAAGAGAAGCTCTAGTCAGATAAATTTTGAGTTACATAGAAGGTTTCATTGAGGATTTTAGACATAAAGGTTTTAAGGGTGAATTTATAGGTATGATTCCTATAGTTTTTCATAACTTTTTAAAATAGTCTCGATGATTTTGAATGAAGTTTTTAGTTTCATGAAAGGAAATCATCCCTTAGTTACACTAATGGAATACATTTTTGGGTATCTATGACATTCATGGAAACTCTATGTTAATTTTGAATGGTTTTTCATGATGAAATATAGGCAATGATATGAGGAAGTTTTACATTTTTTTTGCATGTAAATGGTTTTTGAAGTTTTTGATGGGTTTCTTTAGATATATTTGAGAGATTATTACTTGTATGACTGGGAATGTTGTTTGTTGTGCATAAGCTTTTATATAGTAGAAAGAAAGGAAAGTTGAAGGTTTTTAATTTTTATTCATTATTCTCATGTGTGGAAATAAATATTGTCTAATTGAAATATAATGATGGATCAAGTTGTTATTCACATGGTTCTTTGAGTAGTTTATATTTTATCTTTTAATATATATTGATAAAATTATGTGTATTTCTTTATGCTTAAGGAATGTACAATCTCAAATATATTTTTGTTGAGAACTTTAAATCTATGAATGAATATTGATGATAATGACTTGTGGTTCTCAAATTATTTTGGGTCTTTGAAATAATAGAGGGTTGTTTGGTTCAAATCCTAATTTTTAAAATATAAGGATTATGGATTTTAATATGTAGTATTAGAGATTTTTGAGTTTTGTTTATTTCAAAGTTATATTTAAAAGTGTACATGAAAGAAGTTATGACACAGTGTTTTCCTTTTCATTGACACAAAGTCATATACATATTATGAAATAAGATCATCGATTTTGAAATAAGGCAAGCTTTTTTTGTCTTTGTGAGAAAATTCTAGATTTAAGGGTTCTTCAACATTGTGGAATAGCTTAGAAAGATGGTTTTTTAAGTTGATAGATTTACTTGTTGGCATAGATATCTGTAGGTTTTAAATGTCTTTGAAAAGGTTTATATCTATTTGTTCTAGTGAAAGATCATAGGGTTTTAAATAGTTTCTTGAACCACTCATTTTGAAAATCATAGACATGTTTCCTTGAATATCTTTTCTAAGGCTTTAATTTTTTCAAAAGTATTTTGAAGTTCCATTATATTATATCTTAAAACACTTGTGTTGGATATTTTGTTGGGGATCTAGATTTTATGATTTATGTTCATCTTTTTGTGTATATTTAGAGGATTTGACTAGTCATTATCCATGCATGTCACACTTTCATTTTCAAAAAGAAGGTTTTAATTCATAATAAATTGAGTTGCATTAGGATTTTGTTGTCATGATATTTTCATTGTTTTCAAAAAACCAAAGTTTTGGTTGCTTAGAATAAGAGTTCTATTTGTTTAAAAAGATTTAAATTGGTATTATATTGATGATATTTGAGTGGATATAGTTGGCTATTATGCAAACAAAAAATCACACACACACACACACACACACACACACACACACACACACACACACACACACACACACACACACACACATTTATGGATAGTCTAAAGGTATGAGTTTACCTTCTGATTTTTAGTTGTAGGTATGGTTTTAAAGTTTAAATTTAAAAATGATATTTATATTAAAATTATATCTCAATATTGAAGTTTTTATCTTTGTCTTGAAATTGGATGTTAAAATCATGGTTCCTTGATGAACCTAGTCACTTCTCATTTCAAATTTATATGAAGATTATATTTTGGGACAATAATGTTAATTTTAGACATCATTTAGTGATTTCATTATGGAAATTTTTTATCTTCAATTTTAGAATGGTGATTTTATAGTTGATTTGGTGGAGATATGAAAAATTCATGCAATTTGTTAGGATCTTGTGAAATAAAATAATGATTATAAGTTTTGAGGATTTAGTTTATTTAAAGATATAGTTGTGCATTAGAATCTTGTATTTTATAATGAATCAATGAATTATTTTTAGTATATAAAATACTTGGTGACTAAGTTTAATTGAGATATGTCTATATAATTGAAAACAATTCTAGTTTATGCTAGATAGACATATGATTGATTTAGAGTCTTAATTTTTTTATTTTATTTTAGATTGTTTGAAAATGTTTAGATGGGACCATCTTGATTCTACTAGGTTTAGTGATGATTCAAGTTGAAGATAAAATTTAGGTAATTATTTAAATCAACCAAATATTAATCGAAACATTCCTAGAAGTGGTTTTCATTCCAAAATATTTAGCCCCAAGTTCTATAGGGGTATTAGGATGTCTATTCATTTCAATGATTCAAATCCTAAATTCTAAAATATCTTAAATAAATTTGCCTTTTAATCTAGTCAATAGAGGTCATAGAGAAATCAAAGGTTTTTATGGTTATAGGTTTGGAGCAATAACCCCTTCATAAAGTAGTTCTTCCCATCATCTATAAAATAATCCACAACACCTTCTATTTTAGTCTCCTGAAAGAATTCAGCTAGCTATTGAACATAATCCTATCAAGTGGGCCACCCAGTTTGAAATTGAGATAGTTCATGCCAAAAAATATGTAAATCTAGTCATTCCTTCAAATGAACCTTCACCTTCTCATAGAGAGCCTATTTTGAAATATAAGAGGTTAGATTTGGCATCTTCTCATAGTGAACCTATCTTGGGATTAAAAAATTTGAATTTAGGAATATGTGGTTATACTGGTAGGAGAAAGATAGTGGACATTCCCCTTTCCACTATAAAGAAAAGGGTTGAAATTGAAATTGAACTTAATATTCCTATGGAAGTCAAAATGTTGAAAATGATTACGTTGGAAGTTGATAACACGAGTGACTTTGGGACAAGGTTGTTGCATTTTCCTACTACAAAATTGGAATATAATGTGTATCTTAATGCACAAGATAAACATGTGACTAAATTAATTTTGAACTCAAATGATTATTAGACCTCTACAGGAAAAAAATTATTTTCAATTGAACTATTGCATGGTAGAATTTTTTCACTTTTAGTTGGATACTTTAAATTAAAATTTTGATAGTTTTTTATGATAATATTTTGAGGATATAATATAATTAATTTTTATATAAATATATATGCTTAAGTTTTTCTTGACATGCATTATGGTATAACATAAATGGAATTTTATTAATCCTTGATTTATCTATTTTATAGCTGAAATATGCATTCTATTATATTATTATTTGATGAGGGTCCCCACTCATTAAGATTAGTACCTGATATATATTTAAAAACTTGATCAATTAAGACTTTAAAGTCTTAATTAAATATTTCCTTGGCCAATAATTATTTATAATAAATTAAATTTTGAAGTTAATTAGTTAACAAAAACTAATAACTAACTAAAGTTAGTTATAACTTATTTTTCAACAATGTTTGAAGCATAAAAGGAGATCAATGACTCATTTTTAGATAGAAGAATAACAAGTATTAAGGGATTATAATTTTTTTGAATTAAATCATTCATCTCTCTTTTTTCTATTCAACTTCTTTGAGATAATACAACTTTTGTAGATGGACCCAATGGTACTTTATCTGATGGTTGAGAAATTGTTTAGGAAACATAGGTATATCTATTTTTCATTATCATTTATGATATATCATCTAAATGTTTCTAAGCTTAACATCTTTTGATGATTTCTTTTTGTAGTCCTATGTGTAGATTCCAAGTATTCAACCTGAATAATGATGAACACTTTGCTATTTTGTGACATTTTATTGATCTATTTTTGTAAAGTTGTCGCTTAAGTTATTGTAAATAAATATGTTGTTTTTTATAAAAAATATATCTCTTTATGCTAAGATGACTCTCCTTTGAGGCTTTCACACTTTATTTTACTTTATATTGACTCTTATTTTAATATAGTTTATCTTTCAAAATTTCTTAATTTAGTTTCTATTTCTATTTCTTAGTTTAATTTCTTATTTTATTTTTGATTTAATTCTTTAGTTAGTTTCTTAGATTAATATTTTAATCTCTTTCTTAGATCAAATAGTTTAATAAATCAATATTTTGATTATAATTTTCTCATAATTTCTATTATAGGTTTAAGTTTTTATTGGTTGTTAGTCATAGATTAGATTCTCAGTTATTTAGATTTATATTTTCAATTTTATTTTTATTATATAATTAGATTTTTTATTTTATTATGTACTAGTTGTTACTTATATAGTTGGTTTAATTTTAGTTTAGGTTTATTTGACCTCTATCCCTTGGTCTTTTTCTTATTTTTCATTGTTTCTTAATTTAGACTAGTTATTTTAGATAGTTTCTTGTCCTTTTCTTAGCTTAGTTATTCTATGTTTCTTTTCATTAGTTTCTTCGTTAACTTTAATTTATTAGGTTTCTTGAGTTTTCTTGGTTTGATCTTTACTTTATTAGATATTTATCTTTTTCTGAATTTGTTTCTTTATATTTTTGGTTTGTCTTTTGAGGTTGACTTGGAGAATATTATAGCGAGAAGTAATGTATTACTTGAATATAGATAAATTTACCAAATTAGGTTTCTATTATTCAAGAGATTATCTAATTCATAGGTTTTATCTATCAAATAAAATATATTATAGATTTTATCTAAAAAAAATCATGATTTGATAAAGTGAATTTCTGAATGTTAGAATGGAATATGTTACATTTGATGATCTATTGATTATTTCTTAGAACTTATAAAAACTTTCTCACATATTTAAGATCATTTTTAAACCTTTATAACCCCATGATTAGACTGGTATGATTCTACCTTGATCTTTGTGATAGGTGAAAGGGTCAATTTATTGATGGTATAATTTCCATCATTAACAAATTTGATGACTTTGCTTGGGAGATTCATTCAAAAATATGATTTTTTTTTAAGTTTTGTTTTCTTCCTACTCATGGTACATAGAGGACAATAACTTCCTATTATTCAACCAAAGATTGATATTAAGGATGATCATGTTGATGTTGGTTTTAATATAACATGTTATGCATGGTATAATCACTATGAAGATCTTCATCAAGTCATTCAAGTCATAAAAAAAAAAGAAGAAATTACAAAATTTGAAATTTATTGATATTCAAATCTTACACATGAAACTCAATGAGACATTATTAATTTGAAAAGAAGAATTTAGGATGATAAAGCTAGATTTTTAGTTGCTAATCTTAGGCCTACAACACATTTTCTTTTTTATTCTTTTCTATTTGATATTTTTTTGGCTTCTAAAATTATTGTTACAAATTTATAATTGAGTCAAGTACATAAAGATTGAAATAATCAATATATTCAGGCAAAACCTGCATAAACTTCTAATGGGAGAAAAACTATAGGTTCAAGTAGAATAATGAATACATGATCTGATTCATGGGTTGAAAAACAATAGGGAGCAAGATGATCTCAATGAAGGTGAAGATAAAGAAGAATTTCAAGTAAAACAACATATAGATGTAACTTCATGAATTTTTAGAGTTATAATTAATGTTATAAACCATCCTAGTAAGTTTCCCTCTCTTATAGAGTTGAACATACCAAAGTTTTTTGGTACTCCTAAAGAATCTTGGGAAGATCATTTAAAATCTTTTAGATTAGTTTGAGATACTCATTGAATAATAAGTGAAAAAAATTGCTTAAGATTTTTTGTCTAGACACTTGAAGGAAATGATTACCAAGCATTTATTAGTCTACCTACCAAGGTTATTTATACTTTGATAGATATTGAAGATTGACTAGAGTTGTCCTTTGGAAAAGCTAAAGAAGATTTTGATCTAGTTAATGACCTTGTCATTTTTTTCTTTGATCTAGATGAGACAATTTATCATTTTGATGCTAATTTCACTAAGCTATGTCAAAATATTTTATGTGATCTTAGACCTTCTAAAAATATTTCTAGGATTTACTTTTGTAATACTTTACCTTTAAAATATAAAAATAGCTCTAGAAAAAAAGGATATTATAGAATATAATGAATCTATAAAATTATGTATTAAATATGAAAATAAGCTTAAATGCATTTGATTTAAAGAAAGGTCTTCCACATGATTAAATTTAGATAATTTAGAAATTCTAAAAGCCATATAAAGTCTAGTTAATTGTTGATCACTATTACGAGATAGTTAAATGATAAACCTTATTCCTTAAATATAAATAATGAAGAAGATAAAAATGATGATATTGCTTATTATTTTAATGTTTATAAACTAGATCATAATTCTGATACATGTCTTGTTGTTCTTAATTTTAAGAAATTTCTTCATGGAAAAAATGAAATATGTGAAGATCTAGTATAAAATATAAACACTCTTGATGATCCGTCATAAAATGAGAATGCTTATTTTGTGAATACTATAAATAAGGATTATAGTTCCTCTCTAAAAAATAAAATGGAAAATGATAAATCTTTTTTTGATGATAAAGCAAAAATAGTTCAGAATAATACAAATAATTTAAATGATAATACTGCACAAATTATTCCTTTTTCAAATGGTTACAATAATAGTCAATATTAGCATTATAAGCCTAAAAATTTTAGACAAACTAAAGCTAAAACTTATAACATAATTGCTGATTTGTCAACAATTAAGGTTATATTCTCTTTACTATAGGTAGCGAGTCTTCTAGGGTAGCTTGATAAGATTAACGAGGATGTTAACAATCCTAGAGCTGATGTAGGATTACAAAAAAAATGAAGTAATGAACATATTTATGCTGAACATTTTAACCCTCTTATTGATTACATTCCTCCTTTTTGTGTTACAATTAAAATTTGTAACAAAATAATTCATAACTATATCTTAGATATGGGTGCCTCAAAGAATATTATGCCTAAATCTATTGAAGATCAATTATGTATATCTTATGAAGTAGATACTAGAAAGCTTACTAGTTTTTACTCTAGACAAACTAAGATCTTTGCTAAGTTTCATGACATAATCATTAAAATTACATATGATGAAATAATTAAATGCATGACTAATGTCCAAGTGTTGGACATTCCTATTAATTATGTAATGATATTAGGAAGATATTGGTCTAAAGTAATTGAGGCTTTGGTTGAGAAAGATCTAACATGGGTTATTATTAACATGGGTCCTAAGATTCTTTATTTAAATGATAATTGGCCTATGTTTAGTTGTGATAAACATATATATTATTTTATTAAAGGCAATTATTTTGGTCATGATGATTATGTGTTAAATTTTGAAGATTATTTACAATTAAGTACTAATAGGTTGCCTATTGGTTTGATGAGTTTAAAATATATGTTCATGCCCAATGATTAGCCTATAATCTCTATAATGGAATAACCATCAAGGATAATCATAGTTGAGACTATTTTTATAAATTTAGGTACTGAAAAAGATCTAAAATATGTCTATTTAGGAATTCAGGTTACTACTAATGGGAATGTTAAATTAATTAAATTGTTTAAGAAATCCATTGATGTTTTTACCTAGTCATATAAAGATATTAAAAGTTATTATACTAAAATTATTAAACATGATATACCTATTAATCCTGGTATAAAACCTATTAGGCAGAAAATATGAAGAATCAACCCTTTGTTAGAAGACACCATTAATAAAGAGTTAGATAAGATGATTGATGCTAGTGTCATTTTTCTTATAACATATTCAAAATAGGTAGCTAATCTAGTTCTAGTTAGGAAGAAAAATCGTGACATTAGATTGTGTGTTGATTTTAGAGATCTAAATAAAGCTAGTATTAGAGATAATTTTTCTTTACCAAGCATAGATCAGATTTTGTAATAGGCTGTAGGATCAAAAATTATGTCTTTACTAGATGAATTTTCTAGTTTTAATTATATTTTTGTAAATCTTAAAGATAGACATAAAACTACTTTTAATACTAAGAGAGGTAATTTTGATTATAACAAAATAATTTTTGGATTGATGAACACAAGAACTACTTTTCGAAGAGATATGCATGTTTATTTTGATAATTTGTTTGGCATTGTAATTCAGGTTTATTTAGATGATCCAACCATTCATTATAAAAAGAGGGAAAATCATTTAGGCCATCTTCGTGAAGTTTTCACAAGGTGAAATTTTTTTTGCATTTCTTTGAATGTAAAAAAATTAGTTTTTGGTGTTACCAAGGGTAAGTTGTTATGACACATTATTTCAAAATATGATATTTCTATTGATGCCAAATGTTATAAAGTAATTAAATAATTACCTCCTCCCAAGGATCAATCTAGTTTGAGGTCTTTCTTTGGTAAAATAAACTTTGTTAGAAAATTCATTTTAGATTTTACTAAGAAGTCTAATCTATTGTAAATGTTGCTTAAGAAAGGTAAGATATACAATGGGGATGAAAATGTTGAGTTAACTTTTCATTATGTTAAGGATGATATTACAAGTGCTCTTATTCTTTCTAAACCTAATTTAAAAAAAAGAATTCACTCTTTATGTTAATTCTATATAAAATCCCATTAGATCTATAATAACTCAAGAATTCAAAAATAATGAAGATAAACTAATCAGTTATATGAGCCAAGTCTTAAATGATGTAGAAAATAGGTATCCCCTTATTGAGAAATTTGTTTTCTCATTAGTTTCCTCTTTGATTAAGTTTTTTTATTTATTAATGGGAAAAAAAATTATTATGTGATATAATGTACTTGTTCTATCTTATATTTTAAAATAACCAACCATTCATGGAAGACTTGTTAAGTGGATTTTACGCATTCAAGAGTTTGATCTTGAATTCAAGACTTACAAAACAATTGAAGATAATGATCTAGAAAAACACTTAGTTTAAAATGCTTCTATATACATTAATTTTTTTATTTTTGTTAGTTGATGAAAACTTAAATGCAAAATCACATTTCAACAAAAATGAAGATTGTTGATTTTTCTAAAATTTTAAGTTTGATCTTGAAATGAATGAATGAGAGTGTTTATTGGTTGAAGATGATTGGTACTATTATTTGATTTATTATTTTCAAAATCAGGCCTATTCTAATAAATTATATAAAAATTAAATACATTCCCTAAGATTAAAATCATTATATTTTTATTTTTTACAAAAAAATTTATTTTAACAGTCTTGTTGAGATGTCTTACACATAATCAGACACAAAAAATTTCTTAGAGGCTGTCATGAAGGAAATTATGGTTGAAATTATTCTAAAAAAATAACCACTTATAAGATTTTAAGAGCAATTTATTATTGGCCTACATTGTTTCAAGATGCGTAGAAGTTAGTTCATTCTTGCATGCCTTGTAAATTATTTGTTGGAAGAGATAAGCTACCTACAATGCATTTAAATCTTGTTATTCTTGAAAAAACTTTTACAAAATGGGGTATTAATTTTATTTCAAATATTCACCCACCTTCATCTATAGGTCATAGATATATTTTAATAACCACATATTCTTTCACTAAGTAGCCTGAAGCCAAGGAACTTAAGAGTTCTATAATAGTTGAAGTAATCTCTTTCTTAGAAAATCATATTTTTTTGTAGATTTGGAGTCCCTTATGAAATTATTTCAAATAATAGACTTGAAATTATTTCCAATTTTTTTTTAGAATTCTTGGGAAAGTACTCTATTATTTCTAGTCATTCATCTAAATATTATCCTCAAGGTAGTGGACATGTTAAGTCCATGAATAAAAATCTGATTTCAATTATGAAGAAACTAATTTGTGATAATTAAATAAATTGGCATCTCAAGATTTTTGAATCTTTATGGGCTAATAGACTATTGTTAAGGTAGCAACTAGTTATTCTCTTTTTATGTTGGCATATGGGTTTGAGGCTACCATGCCAATATAACTTAAAATTTCTTTAGCTAGGACTACTTTAAAATATGTAGCTAAAGATAAAATTTTAATTGAGCAAAGATTACATGATTTAGTAGCTCTTGATGAATCTAAAGTGAAAATATTGCTGAAATTAGAAAAAGCTAAGGAAAAATTTAAAAAAAAAATTGTTAAAAAGTTTTTTAACAAATAGTTTAATATTGGTGTTCTAGTCTTATATTGGGATAAAGCCCATGAGGATACTAGAAAACATCATAAGTTTTACTCATTATGGCTTGGACCTTATAAAATTGCCACATTTCTTGGAAATAATTCTTTTCATTTAAAAGAACTTAAAGGAAATTAGTTGTGATACTCGATTAATACCCATCATTTGATATTATTTCATGCTTAGTTACTTTTTTAGTTTGTTATTATTTATTTTTTTTGGTCTGTTGTTTCCCTTCTTTGCCTTGTTGTTTTTGTGTTCTTTCTTGTCTGCTTTGTTGTTTGATTTGCTATACTTTTCTTTTGAAATGATCAATGAAGGTTGTAAATGAGAAATTCCACATTGTGAAGGAATAATACAAGGAAGCCACATATTTGCTATAAGTATCAAGTCATTTTCAGGAGTTATTCTCACAAATTTAATTTTTTTTGTAATAAATGAATAATATATGTTGAATATACTTTCTTGTTAAAGTGTTACTTCATTTTCATATTTTTAGCTTAAGGCATTTGTACTAGATTGTGAATCCAACCCAAAATTCCTTGTTATAACATTCCCTTTCTTCATGCCATGCTAGCCGAGCAATTCATTCTTTGCTAAAATTCATTATTAAATGGGGTTCATGCCTAGCTACTTCAAAAATGATTTACCTAGATCACACTCTTAAGATTATGTCTTTATCAATAGGAAATATGTTGCTACCCAATTTCATTACACAAAACTGACTAGAAAGGTCACTATTGTTATGCCTATTTTCTACACCCCCTTAATTTTTCCAAAATTAATACTTTCTGCCATAGAGATGACCTAGTCATGAAATCAAAAAGTATATCGGGGACCTGGTCAATTAATAGTATATTTATATGAATATTTTTTTATTATGAAATGATAATGATTAGATAATGAATTAATTTTTATACTTTAAAGTGGTTTCAAAAAATCATGGTGGATAAAGGAATAAAATACACATATATTTGTAAATCTGACCAGTTATCTTGGTTTTCTAGTTAAATCAAGTTTTGGGATAGTATTTTAGTTAGGAATGGGTTTTTAGATTCTGATAGTTTGAGAAAATTTATGATGACTATTTGATTTATATGGATGATTTTATTATTTATGTATAAAATATAATGATTATCATAGTTATATAATGATATTCTATGTAGAAATAATGGATTTCTTGTTGAAACCCCTTATGAAGGCACATATATAAATGAATGCTAATTTTATTTTTGTCATTCAATAGACATTTAAAACTATTGACATATTAAAGTATATTGGTACTTAGTTGTGAAGATATTAAATGAGTCTTGGGGCCTATTTGTTTTATTACTAAATTTACTAATGATCAAAGCCTCAAACCTAAGGTGATAGCTTATTTTCTAAATATTTACTTTAAGGTCAATTATCATAAGTTTGGAATGGCATTGTTCTAAAAACATTGGGTCATGGTGTTAATGTCATGGTATCTTTGAAGGTATAAGGGTTCATTATGAAATATGTTTATTTTCCTAAGTTTAAAGTTTTGGTTTCAAGAGGACAATTAGATTAATAGCAAAGTATATCGAATATATTTATAGGCTTAATCAGATGGTATTCATTGGCAACATAACCCATCATGGTATGGTGCAAGGTAGAATAAACATTTAATTTTAAGGAATATTCATGAAGCTTCTTAGATATGCCAAAGATTTGGCAATAAGGTGGAAGTTAATTCCAACTAGACATGCCTCAAAGGGTGGAAGTTAGAATGAAGTTAGTAGGGAGAATTAATAACAAATAAGTTTGGTTGTGCTAGTAATGGGGTTAGAAAATATTATAAATGTGTCAATGGTAAACATGACCCAATGGGATTTGAGAATGTCACTGAGTTAGTTACAATGATAAGATGGTAGAGATAAGTAGGGTGATTTTCTTGTTTTGTGCCTCATTTTATAAAGTTAGAACATGGATGAGAAGCTCTGTTTAGATAACTTTTGAGTTTTAGAGAAGGTTTCATTGATGATTATAGACATAAAAGTTTTTAAGGTGCATTTATAGGTATGATTCCTATAGTTTTGGATAAATTTTGAAAATATTCTCGATGAATTTTAATGAAGTTTTTAGTTTTAGGGAAGGAAATCATCCCTTACGTACATGAATGGAATAAATTTTGGGTCTACATGATATTACTAGAAACTTTGAGCTATTTTTTAATGGTTTTCCATGATGAAATATAAGCTATGATATGAGGAAATTTTACAAATTTGTCTATGTGTAAATGCTTTGAGAAGTTTCTGATGGGTTTCTTCAAATTTATTTAAGAGATTATTACGTGTGTGATTGGGGATATTGTTTGTTGTGCGTAAGCTTTTGTATGGTGGAAGGAAAGGAAAGTTGTAAGTTTTTAGTAATTATTCCTATGAATTATAATAAATCTTTTTTGATTGAAATAGAATGATGGGTCAAGTTGTTATTCACATGGTTATTTGAGAAGTTGATATTTTATCTTTCAATATATATTGATAAAGTTATGTGTAGTTATTTGTGCTTAAGGAATGCACAACCTTAAATAGATTTTTGTTGAGAACTTTATATCTATGAATGAATATTGATGATAATGAATTTTGGTTATCGAATGGGTCTTTGAAAGAATAGAGAGTTATTTGGTTTGAATCCTAATTTTTGAAATACAAGGATTATAAAATTTAATATGCAGTATTAAAGATTTTTTTTTGTTTATTTCAAAGGTCTATTTAAAAGTATACATGAAAGAAGTTATGGTGCATGCATTTTAATTTTCCTTAACATAGATTCACATAAATATTATGGAATAAGTCTATCGAGTTTGAAACAAGGCATGTTTTTTTGGAATCTGTGCGAAAATTTTAGATTTGGTGGTTCTTTAAAATTTGGAAATATCTTGGTAAGATGGTTTTGTAAGTTGATAGATTTACTTGTTGGCATAGATATATGTTGGTTTCAAATTCCTTTGAAAATGTTTCTATGTGTTTGTTCTAGAGAAATATCTTAGGGTTCTAAATAGTTTCTTGAACCACTAATTTGGAAAATCATAGACACGTTTCCTAGAATATATTCTCTAAGGCTTTACTTTTTTTGAAAGTATTTTGAATTTCCATCGTCGTATATTATAAAACACCTATGTTGAAGAGTTTTGTGGGGATCTCAATTATGTGATTTTTGTTTATCTTTTTGCGTATATTTGGAGGAATTGATCAATCACTATGCATGCATGTCACTTTGATTTTCAAAAAGAAGGTTTTAATGCATAATAAATTGAGTTACATCAAGATTTTATTGTCATGAGATTTTTTATTGTTTTCAAAATACCTAGGTTTTGGTTTCTTAAAAGTAGAGTTCTATTTGTTTAAAAAGATGTAAATTGGTTTTATATTGATGATATTTCAATGGATACAATCGGCTATTATGCAAACATAAAATCACCAATATATATATATATATATATATATATATATATATATATATATATATATATATATATATATATATATATATATATATATATATATATATATATATATATATATATCACTATGCATGCATGTCACTTTTATTTTCAAAAAGAAGGTTTTAATGCATAATAAATTGAGTTAAATCAAGATTTTATTGTCATGAGATTTTTTATTGTTTTCAAAATACCTAGGTTTTGGTTTCTTAAAAGCAGAGTTCTATTTGTTTAAAAAGATGTAAATTGTTTTATATTGATGACATTTCAATGGATACAATCGGCTATTATGCAAACATAAAATCACCAATATATATATATATATATATATATATATATATATTTATATATTTATATATATTTATATATATATATATATATATATATATATAGTCTAAAGTCATGAATTTACCTACCACTTTTGGGTTGTAAGTGTGGTTTTAAAGTTCAAATTTAAAAATGAGTTTTATATTAAAATTATATCTCAGTATTGAAGTCTTTAGCTTTATCTTAAAATTGGATGTTGAAATCATGGTTCCTTGATGAACCCAATCACTTCCCCTTTGAAATTTATATGAAGATTATGTTTTTGGATAACAATGTTAATTTTAGAAATCATTCAGTGATTTCATTTTGCAAATAGTTTGATATAAATTTTATATCTTCAATTTTGGAATGGTCAGTTTATAATTGATTTAGTGGAGATATAAAAAATTCATGCAAGTTATCAGGATCTTGTGAAATAAAATGATGATTATAATTTTTTAGGATTTAGTTGGTTTAAAGATACAATTATGCATTAGAATCTTGTATTTTTTGATGAATTAGTGAATTATTTTGAGTCTATCAGATACTTGGTGCATTCAATTTGATTGAGATATGTTTATATAATTGATAATAGTTCCATTTTGTGATAAATAAACATATGATTGACATGAAATCTTAATTTTGTAGTTTATTTTAGATAGTTTCAAAATGTTTGGATGGGATGAGCCTAGTTTTGCTAGGAGAATTGGTGATAGGGGTTAGAGATAGAATTTGGGTAACAATATAAATTAGCTAAATCCTAATAGCAACATTCCTAGAGGTAGTTTTCATGCCAAAATATTTGGCCCCTGGTTTTATATGGGTACTAAGATGTCTATTCATTTTAATGTTTTAGATCCTAAATTTTGAAATTTCTTGAATAACTTTCCATTTTATCCAATCAATAGAGGCCATGGGGGAAACAAAGGTTTTTATGGTTGTAGGTTTAAAGCAAGAACCCATTCAAAAATTAGTTCTTCCTATCATCTAAAAAAAATCCATAACACCTTCTAATTTAGTCTCCTAAAAAAATTCAGCCAACTATTAAACTTAATCTTATAAATTACACCACCTAGATTGAAATTGAGACAATCCATGACAAAAACTATGTAAATTTGTCCATTATTTTAGATGAACATTCACCTTCTCATATATATTTTATTGTGAAATATAAGAGGTTAGGTTAAGCATATTCCCATAGTGAGCATGTCTTGGGATCTAAAAAGTTAAATTTGGCAATACGTGGTTATGTAGGTAAGAGAAAGATAGTGGGTATTCCATCTTCCACTACAAAGAAAGGAGATGAAAGTGAAACTAAACTTGATACTCCTATATAGGTTAGAATGCTGAAAAGGATTAAATTGGAAGATAATGACAACATAAGTGACTCCAGGACAAGGTTAGTATAATTTTTTGCTATAGAGATGGAGTATAATGTGTATATTATTGCATAAGATAAGCTTGTGATTGAAGTACTTTTAGATTCATATGATTATTGGACCTCTAGGGGACAAAATTTATTTTTAGTTAAACTCTTGTATGGAAGAAATTTTTCATTTTCATTTAGATACTTTAAATTTATATTTTGATAGTTTTTGATGATAATATTTTGGGGATATAACAAAATTAATTTTGATATAAATATATATTATTTAGTTTTTTTGACAAGAATTATGGTAAAATATATAAGGAAATTTATTAATCCTTGATTTATATATTTTATAGTTGAAGTATGTATTATATTATATTATTATTTGATGAGAGGTCCCAACCATGAAGATTAGTACCCGAGCTATATTTAAAAACTTGATCAATTAAGAATTTTAAAGTTTAATTAAATATTTCCTTAGCCAATAATTATTTATAATTAATTGAATTTTGAAGTTAATTAGTTAACACAAACTAATAACTGACTAAAGTTAGTTATAAATTATTTTTTGACTAAGTTTGAAGCATAAAAGGAGATCAAGGACACATTTGGAGATAGAAGAACAATAGGTATTGAGGACTTATACATTTTTTGAAGTCAATCATTCATCTCTTATTTTTATGCAATTTATTTGAGATAGTATAAATTTTACAGATTGTCCCAATGGTTCTTTATCTAATGGCTGAGTAATTACTTAAACAACATAGGTATATCTAGTTTTTCATTCTCATTCGTGATATATTATCAAAATATTTCCAAGCTTAACATCTTTTGATGATTGCTATTTGTAGTCCTATGAAAAGATTCCAATTATTCAACTTGAATAATGATGAACACTTCATTATTTTGTGACATTTCATTGATCTATTTTGGTAAAGTTATCACTCAAGTTATTGTAAAGATAGATGTTGCTTTTTATCAGTAAAATCTCTCTTTTATACTAAGACAACTCTCCTTTGAGATTCACACACTTTATTGTACTTTATATTGACTCTAATTTTAATATAGTTTATCTTTTAGATTTTCTTAATTTAGTTTCTTTTTCTATCTCTTAGTTTAGTTTCCTATTTTATTTATGATTTAATTCTTTAGTTAGTTTCTTATATTAATATTGTATTCTCTTTCTTATATCAAATAGTTTAATAAATAAAAATTTTGATTAGACTTTTCTCATAATTTCTATTATATTTTTAAGTTATTATTGGTTGTTAGCCATAGATTAGATTCTAAGGTATTTATATTTCAATTTTTAATTTTATATATGTTTTAGAATTAGATTTTTTATTTGTTTATTTACTAGTTGTTTCTTAGATAGTTGGTTTAATTTGAGTTTAGGTTTAGTATTAGTTTATTTTATTTCACCTCTAGCTCTAAGCATTTTTCTTATTTTATGTTGTTTCTTAGTTTAGACTAGTTATTTAAGATAGTTTCTTGTTATTTTCTTAGCTTAGTTGTTCTATTTTTATTTAGTTTGTTTGTTAGCTATTGTTTGTTGTGTTTATTGAGTTTTCTTGGTTTGATATTTACTTGATTGAATATCTATCTTTTCTTAAATCCATTTCTTTGTATTTCTATTTTGTCTTTCGAGGCTGACATGGAGAAAATTGCAAAAATAATCAAGATATTACTTGAATGTACATACATTTACCAAATAATTTTTTTGTTCTTTAGGAGATTATCTAATTCATAATTTTTCTCTATCAGATAGAATAGATTATAGATTTTTATCTAAATAGATTCATGATTTAATAAAATGGATTTCTGAATGTTATAATGCAATATGTTACATTTGATGACTTATTGATTATTTTCCAAAAATTATAAAAAACCCCTCACATCTTTAGGATCGTTTTGGAACTATTAGAACCCGATAATTAGACTGGTATGATTCCACCTTGACCTTTACAATAGGTGAAAGGTTTGATTCATTTATGGTACAATTTATATCATCAATAGTATGCATGTGAAAGTTGAGTTAGAGAGAGGAGGAGGACCCTCAAGATGCCTGACAAAGTCTCCTGGGGGTCTCCATGTTGACTTCCATGACTTGTCTGAAGATAGAAATTTGTAGAGCTTAGTATACTTGGCTATGTGCACTACAAGGAGGCAAATTGGCATGATGAAGGAAATAAATACAATTTTTGAGGCATCTAAGGTATTTTCATAGTCAGATATGAGGTAGACATGATTCATGGACTAATTTGTAGGTCAAGTTTTATAGTTGAGGTATGCAATAAAAATTATACCCAAGTTCCACCATGAACATGCATTCAAAGGAGTGGAACATAGCATAGTTTGAAAGGTTGAAAGGTTATAAATTATCCTTGAGGGAATTATTTATTTGTTATAAATCCCTTTGGGCTAACCTATGCCTTAGGAAAACCACCATAGTGTGTCTTCCCACTTATATACTTGTAGAATCCATCCAAAGAAAAAACCCTTCACATAAGGAGCACTTTCAAGTTCCTACCACAACTTAAAGGTTGTATATGAAGAGTGTAGTTTTTCATACTATGGTGGGAAGGATTTTTAGATTAGATTTCATGCATTTAGTTTATAAACCCAAGTTTAGACCCTCAAAAACTATACCTAAGACTCTCAAACCCCTAAAACCTCCTTTAAACCCTAATAGCAACAAGTTTAGAGAGGTTTAACTCAAAATCCATTATTTTTCTTAAAAGTGTCTAGTTTATCACTTGGACTAGGCAACTCATAGGGGATTAAGCTCATGGTGTTGGATGGTATAAAAGGTGTAAAAATGTCTCTTGAGAGGATATAATTACATTTTTTTAGTTGAATGTGTTTTAGATCCTAGGGAAAGATTCTAAATAACGAAGGGAGTAATTTCATGACTTATTCTACCTATTCAACATCAATTCAGCCCATGTAACTCATTGAAAAGACTCTCACCATCTCTTTCAAAAATGCCAATCTATGAGGCAACCTATTTAGCCTAGTGATGCAATGCTAAGGTATGTTACAGTTAAGGACCCCTTCAAGGACATCAATACCATTACACCTAAGGATTTACAAGGTTTATATAAGTTATATTAGATGAGGTTAAAGAATAATTATAAATATTAAATCACTATCATAATGAACATGAGTATAAGTTTAGAAGGTAAACTACATAGACCTACTTATCAAGCAAGTGGAAGGATCTAGGGAACAAAGCTGGTATGAAGGTATTGATAGTCCATTTTTATGGCATTGTAACTATAATTTGGGTAAGCCTACACCAAAATGCAAGTTATTACTATAGGTCAAAGGTAGTCTCATGAATTATTTAACATGTACATTGATGTAAAGGCTTCTTAACACCTGAAATGACCTAATTACAACCCTATATGTATGAATAACTACCAAAGGGAAGAACTTGGAGATATTTTAGGAAATTTAAAACCATTATTGAAGATAATTTATGGTATTGATGCTACCTCAATGCCAAATTGGACTCATTAAGGTAGTTTCAACACTCAAAGAGGTAGAAAATGCTTTTGTAACTACCCCATGCCATTTTGGGCTCATTGATGATCCCTTCTATGCCAAAGTCATTCTTTTTTGTCTTCTATTTTATTAATAAATGTAGGATTGAGCTATTGTTTTCCATCCCTTGATTGGGTGTAGCAAAGCTTTGAAAAATTATTTGTGTAACTCATTTGAAGCAATATAAGACAATTTCTAATTCTATTGAATGTTAAGTGTATTTTGTGAAGTCTAATATATAGTATGTAGGTTTTCTATTCCTCATATATGTGTCTTTAATGTACCTTGATTCAGGCTTGTTTGGTTTTTTGTAGGTTATGTGAAGTTTAGTTAGTGAGTTTCTTCTTAAAGTGTCATAATATTATAGTCTCTTGAATAGACTTATGCATTTTTACCCTTCAATTTGTGGGTATATTATCAACCTTGATACAAAATAATCATGTTTGAAACATTGTTTAATAATATGATCAACCCTTATCTTCATTAGTAGTCATGAAAGGGCATAATCTGAGAGTGGATCATTAATGAATTGGTGCATCACCACATAGGTTAGATTCTGATTTTAGTTTTCACTTATCTCCCTTTTCCTTGTGATAGATTTAGGTTTTATGAAAGCATTATATTAACATATTAGGGGAGTTATCCCCTTAAAATCTAAAGGCTTAACCTGCAACTTTACAACCCATAGTCTTAGGTCAACTACATGTTGGACTAGGTGTGAGTAGAGAACTTGAACCTTAATCTTCTTAGCTATTGTACAATATAGAACTCTAACACTACCCCTAATCCATTTTTAATTGTTGAACCATCAAATATCAACTTCCATAGGCCATCTCTATCTTCACTTGACTTAGAGAGAACTAGTATTATTGTACATTCTTCATGCAGGCAATAAACAAGTAGACCAAAATATTTAACACCTATATATGGATCATATTGATGGTTTTATGCTCCTCACTCATCAATAAAAGTATTTTATATGTCTCCAAGAGTTAAAACCATTTATTGATCATTAAGATGATCTTCTTCATCAATGATGGTGAAATTAACATTTGCTATTTTTGGATTATATGGCTCAAGATGAAACTTAAATAGGTTCAGATCTAATAGTAACCTTAGTTCCATTTATAGTTTTTAAAGGAATGTATAAAAAATAAGATGATAATTAACTCCCAATCTTGGTGGTGAAATCTATTGACAAGCATAACAAAAAGTATGGTGGCAAAT
Organism: Torreya grandis; assembly: GCA_037957365.1. Lineage (NCBI taxonomy): Eukaryota > Viridiplantae > Streptophyta > Pinopsida > Cupressales > Taxaceae > Torreya > Torreya grandis. The sequence goes on along the minus strand of JARHVA010005832.1, from coordinate 299,190 downwards.
CCACTAAAAAAACATCTTGAATAATAAAAAAATTGGGACAAGCATGAAGAGTAAAACTCAAACCTTTGATCAGTCCCATAGTCTTAATAGCTAAACCATCCAATTATAAGACACCTTTGGTATTAATCTCATAATTTAGGCTTAACTTATCAGCGATTTATTTAGGAATCACCAAGCTCCTTTCCATACAATTTATCATGTGGTTATATATTATACAATCTTGCATCATCACAAAAACATAAAGGGGAGGTGGTTTTCCATCCTTTCTTAGCTTCCCACTAGTAGGTGTAGGAGTGTTTTTGAAAACTAAACTCTCTCTTCTTATTGACATTTTTGAAAGGCTAAGATTTGACAACTTTTCTTAAAGTATCTCCCTTTGGCCAAGGAGAGATAATGTATCCCACATAATAGTATTCACATTCAACCTCTTCATTTAGTCCAAAATATTGATGCAAGAGATGTTAAGATTTGGTTGTTATTTAATAGCTACAATACTATTTTGAGCTTGCATAGTTTAGGGTATAAAATCACCCTTCACATTTTGATTTTTTTGAGTTTCTTGGGCTTCAAGAGCTACATTAATATATTTTATTCATTGAGACATAGAAGGCATAGTGGTTTCACCCTTACCTACCTCTTGATCATCATCAATTACTCTCCTTTTTGACCTTGAGTTAACTACTATAGAAGTATCAACAACCTTACTTATGCTTCCAAACTAATTGAATAGAAACTGATCTTTTTCTTTCCAATTTACCAATGTAGATTTTTATTTAAATTTAAATTTATTAGTCCTTACCTGATTTAGAAATTTGGATTATGTCATAGAAGGAATGGCTCCATTTTGTTACATAAAAACTATATTAAATGCTTCATTCTAATTATAGGACTAATCAAGAGGATGATCCCATTGATAATGTCAATCATTATATTATACTAAGTAGGTAATAGAGATCTATAAGTGGAGTTACCATTGGGATGCTAACTATTATATCATGTAACATTGGTAATCTTCCCTTGCCCTTGATAATAACCTTGGAAAGGTGGAATATTAGACTGATATAACTGATTGGATTTATATGGAGATTGATAAGCTCTATTAATTTTTTTTTGCCTCTACTCCATTATTCTAACCTTGTTTATAAGAGTGTTGAGTAATCCTCAACATCATTTGACTTTCTTGGTTGACTCAGAGCATCCAACTCATGACTAGTTAATATAGGAATGTGATAAAGAGTATGAGTAAGGGGATTTATATTAGTAAACAATAGCATAAAATTATTAGGTATATCTTTCTATCCTATATGAGGTTATTTTTATCTTTGATGGTAAGGTCATAGGATCTAGGTAAGGTCTCTCCTCCCATGGACTGTATCATAACAACTATGTCACTATTCAGTGCCTTCAAATAGTAGAGGAAAGTGTCATTTGGAGTAGGTATCACAATAATTGGGATCATATCCCATGTTTTATAGAACCTAGAATTGAAGTCTTGAATGAAATCTTGTGGATTTCTCGTGATAGTAGTCAATTATTTAGTTAGTGAAAAATGATCATGCTTGTCTTCAAACCTCTTAATCAACTTATCTCCAAATTCATACCATAAATCAATGGAATTAGGAGATAATTTACCTATACCAATCCAATTATTTTCCATTTAATGATATTGAAAATAACATAATGGCAACATTCTCTTGAGTGATATTGTGAATACTACAAAAATTAGACATATCTCTAATGTGTTTAATGGGAGTAATTATGTTTTATCCACTAGAGTATACGACACTATTTAGGGATGACAAATGGATATCATAATATATTTAAATTTTTAGAGGATATCCACCATTTAAATCAACAAAGGGTATGTTGGTATCCATCTTTCTAGCTTTAGGAGAGTTTGGAGTGTAATGAAAATAGAGCTTCCTTCTAAGAGTCTTGATGTAAGGGGTAGAATAAAGAAATATCTTTCTCTTGACTAAAAATGAAGGTAATTTAACAAAATCAAATGGAATACCTTGGGAACTTAACATTTTATTCACCTTTATCATGAAAATTGGCTTGTTAGTCTACAACTAAGAACTAAAAACTTGTTGCAGTCACTAGATGTTGCATGAAGGAGGCTGTTACAATTGTAAATTTTCCAAGACCAACATTAATATTGGATTCTCAAATTATATATGACTGGGTGTTTCAAAAATACTATCTGTCAAATGTACACCCTTATGAAGGTTATTCAAGCCTTCCTAACTATATGATAGTATGGACTCATTCTTAAGCTATGGGTTTCCTAGTTAGTGAAGTGAATCTCTAAATTGGGCTAGCTCCCTTGATGTTCTACCCAAAACTACAACTAACCTAATAAAATTAAATGGAAAAGGGATAGGAAAGAGATAAACCTGATAATAAAATATGGAGTTGATTCATCAAATATAGTTTCCTCTCCTTGGCAATGTTTGCACTATGAAATGACAAGTTTATAATCTAATTTTTACAGATTCAAAATATATCTCATCACATAAGTGTTTTTATAAGAATTATATTGCTATGAAAATATATAAGGTGATTATTCAATAGGCCTAAGAGTGGACACTAATGAAATTTCAACACTTAAAGTCAATAAACTATGAACTACACTTCATATGACCTATGGAGAGAAGACTAACTCACATAGAGGCATGAAAGAGAAGGATAAACACAAGTAATATCACTATCATAAACATTCATCAATAATTAATTCAAAATAATTGTATGAAAGGTGAATATAATAGAATTCAATTTGAATTCATTTCACAGGAAATTGAAATTCTTAAAATTATTAGGGCTTCACCATAACTAGTTTTAGGATACATCAAATGCCTTTTCAAGGCCTCATTTATAGAAGAATTGAAAGAAGAAGAGAAGGATAGGACAAGAAGAAAACTCATGAATTTTCTCTCTTGATAAAATTAGTTACAAAAAATTAAGAAAATGACACCATATTGTAAAGACTATGTTTTCATCTTACCTCTTAACATTTTAATCCAAGTGTTGATGAAATTCCTCACTAAGAGTGGCATAGCATACCATATTGGCAGTTTTTTATTCTTCTTGAGTGTAAATCCTTCTCAAAGAGTTACATGAATATTTATTCAGGGTACTTACAAGTCATATAATTTAGATTTGGCATAATTTAAAACTTTTAATGCAAAATTTCCCCTTATAATGCTTCTTCATCATATGAGACTTGCACTTGAACTTCATGACTCATTTCATACTCTTTTTTGCTATCAAGGTCTAATTCTATAAGTAAAGTCTAGTTTTGTAATTTAGATACCTCCACCATAGTTTTTTCCTTATTGTATGTCTTTCGTCAGGTCATGTAACCTTTCTTTAAACATTTTAAATCACCTTGTAGATTTAGTATTCACACTTACATGTAAATATAGTAGAGAGGGATCCTTATTGTCATGGAGGCTTCAAGTAGATTTGAGGCCTAAAAATGATCCTTGTCTTTGTTCCATTACTCCAAGTCCTATTTATATGATGTTTATAGGTTATCCAAGGTGTTTTTAAACTTATTTTGTCTATGGAACCTTGTAACAAGTCTATACCCTTACTTTCTTGAAGTCATATCAGTCATGATTCTTCATTAAGGTGTATTTGACAACTTGCAACCTACACTATGACCATGGACACTTATTAAATGAATTTAAAAGGGTGATAAAACCTCTATCTTTGATCAAAGAACTATTTTTAATCAAGAGTGCTACCCTTATAAGAATGTGTGATACTTTCCACTCTTGTTGAAATAATGGAATCTCTCCTAAGTGTGGGTGACTTTTAAAGGGAGAGAATCTCTAGATAGAGGGCTAGTTCCCTTGATGCACTCACTAAATCTAATCCTAAAGCTACTATATACTAATTTATAACTATTAAAAGGGTGAAAGGGATACTTCTTGTAGTAGAAATGAAATGAAAACTTGGACTAAAGGTGATGTAACAATGTAGATGACCATTTATGCTTGAAACTAACACTCTTAGGAAGGCAAAACATTTACACACATTATCTTCAATTCAGGTATATGAATTATACAATAGTTTTTCATACAAAGGGATTGGAAAACACACTCTATGCATGGAAGGAATGAAATGTTAATAAATGATCATCCAAACTTAGACTAAGACTGATATAAACACTTAGTATGACCTATATAAACTCAAATATGCTATATGAAGGTATAAGAAAAAGACAATAACATAATAAAACTAATTATTTATAATTTCATATTAATGGTAATCACCATGCACTTCACACAAAACCTAAAAATTGAGGAAAAGAGATTTTTATTTATTCTAATTATGAGTAAAAAAAATTGGTAGCCTTTCAACATAGCCAAAGCAAAAGAGTGATAATGTTGAGGATGGTCTTAGTTGTCATTGTAGTCAAAGTAATATGAGGTACATGGTGCATTAGTGACAAAGTGGTCTTCATGATATATTTGAGAGTGTATGCCATGTATGTAATTCATTAAGGTGATAGAAGATGTTATGAGGATTCCCTAGATGGAATTGTGAGGTTTTACTATTTCTCATGATCCTTTGGAGATATAAAAAGTGTCACTCTAGTTTAAGAGAAACTAGACAATAATTGAATGTCTTAAAGTTATGAAAAGACAAATTTTTTGTACATTTATTATATGTACCTAGAAATTCAACTTTGGTAAAAGGGTTTCATGGAGGTGTTTTAAATGCCAACATCCTTCCTTATAAGTTAGGTATATTGATGTATTATCTACATCCATATAGTGATATTCAAAAGTTGGTATTATGTATAGACATTGGGGTTTGAATTCAATTGACTTTGCATGAGTTTTTGGGACCTGAGAGCATTATTTTTCCTATAGAAGCCATAAAATAAGTCAAAATATGTTGATGTAAAAATAAAATATAAATTATACTTCATTTATATTATCATAAAAGTGATTTAGAAACTTGGATGTTTGTACAAGTGAATTTATTACATGTCAAAGTTAGAGTTTGTTGACTCTATTTTGGTTAGAGAACTTGGGTTGACTAAAATGGATTTAGAACCTATCTATTGGTCTTGAATTGGTGTTATAAATGTTGTATGATGTTATTAACTCATTTTATTATTGTTACATGTATTTAAGAATTTTTTAAAATGTTCCTTTGTGTAATAAAATATCAATGAAAGAGGACTGTGCTTAAGGTTTATGTTTTTGGTAGACATGATTGACTTGATGAGTGGTGTGGAGATTTTGGTTACTTTGGATGGATGAAAAAAGTTCTTGGAAGTGTTATTAAGGTCATAAATCTATTTTTAGTGCTTATAAATGGTCATATTGATCTAAATTATGCATAATTATCTCATAGACATGATGAATAGGGCTATGAGTGTTTCAAGGATTCTTGTGTCTATAAACCTTAATATGAATGTTCATGATAAAAATGGTTGTCATTTGACCTATAGAGATAATTGGAGTGTCAAACGGATTTATTTAAATGTTTAATACAATAATTATCATGTTTTTAATTCTTTTTTTAGTGCAAGGTGATGTTTAAGTAGAAAATATAAATCAAGTGTTGTGAGAGTTGAAGATTAGTCTATAAGACCAATGCCTTTGAAGGTATAAAGTGTTGATAATATGATCCATGGTCTAGATTTAGTTATGTGAGTGATATTAAAAGTTTTTTGTGCCCTGAAGGTGAGAAAAATAGTTCTAAAGGTGATCATTCATGTAGCATGACAAGTTTCTATTAATATTAAAGAATGTTGAAGTGGTGTTTATGTATAGGTTATGTGAAGAGTTGAAATGTTATTTTGATGTAAATTTGACCTCATAAGGACATAGAATGATTTTTTGTCATGAAATTAATTACATGAATATGTTTAGAGTCTTGAGGATAATATAAGTTTTATGTTTTTCTTAATAAGGTATTGACTGTGTATATAAATTTGAGTCGTGGTGGCTTGAAGATTTTGAATGCAAGTTGATTGATGCATGGATTTTTGTATTGGAGTTGATTAACCATGTTTAAATATTTTTTTATGTTTTTTTATGATGTTTATATTGAAACAAGATGTCTTTATTGATCTAAAGAGGGTAGTCTTTTTTGAAATTGGGTCTCCATGAGACCTAATGAAGATATGAGGCCTAATGGTGCATTCTAAGTGTAAGAAAATGGTTTGAGGATCCTTATGCATGATGGCGACTCATAGAGGTTAGAATTAAAGTGTTTGAATATGTTTAGTTAATTTTTTAGGGCCTTATGGGCCATTTTGGGTCTTTGTTCATATGTTAAGTGGATAGGTCTAATTGTATTAGGTATATTTAGGCCTAAAAGGAGATTGAAATCTAAAGGAGTATGGAGGACCTAAAGTTGATCAAATTATGTTTTTCCTTGTGTGTAACATGTTATAATGGGTAATGAAATAATATTGTTTATTTTATGCTTTGGCTCACACAAGAGAATGAGTAAATAAGTGGTCAAGAGACTAGTTTAAGAAGAAGGTTTTCTAAGCCTATTTTGTCTAGTAAGTGTGGATCGAATGAATTGAATATATAATTTATTTGAAGGGTAGGGAATAGAGGTAAGGATGGATATCAAACAATGCCACATATGTTTGTGATGACAGTCTATGATTCTTGATTGAAGAAAGCAAACAATGAGCTTGTTTGTAAATGAAATAATACAAGAAGACCTTCATGTGTTGTGCATGAGTTTAGTAGAAGAGAAGAGTTTCATTTCATTGTATATCTTCATACATTGAGGTATATAGCATGATTATGACATGTATGTGTTGAGAGCATGACTTTGAATCTCAAAGCTGACTAAGGGAAAAATTTAGAGTTGTCGATATGACTATTATATTGAACACATTTTCTTGAGAAAGAGGTTACTTGAGAGTTGTTTAAGAAGAAAGAGTTTAAGGTGTCCATCATTAGTTTTAGAATACAAAAAAATATCAAGGTGGAAATAGAGCTATTAGTTGAGTGGGCCCTTGGTTAAGAGGTGGTTGAGTTGGTGCTTGGTTACTTAGCGGGTTGTATCTTCATTAAAAGTGGGTGCTTGATAAAGTCTAATTGTTGCTAGATAAATTTAGGCAGTTGGTTATTTATTATTAGGTTGGTGCTCAGCTAAATTGATTCATGGTTTTATAAGACAAGTTGTCCAAGTTGTGTTTCAGTAGGTTTTATTCCCCATGAGGGTGTCTCACATAAATGATGTGTTTTGATGTGTTCTAATGTTTCATGCTTTCTATGAGTATGATTTCTTTTTCATATTAATAGATCATGTGATGTATATTCAATGGTTGTTATACATATGCATTTTATAGATAATAAATTGATATATTAAATTAAAAGGGATTATTTGTAAGGCCACTAATTTAACCCCCTATCATTGTTTGTGCTTCCAATAATTAGTATCAGAGTAGGTCCTTTGGAGAAGGATTGAAAAATTGAAGGTGATCCTAGAAGCATAATATGGCTAAGTAAGTAAGGAAAGAGAGTCAAGAGTTGAGATGCATGATCAAAGTACTTGAGGAGTAGATGTGTTCTTTGAAGGTTAAGCATGATCAAATCATAGTCAAGATGAGCAAGTTTGATAAAGATCATGAGAAGGCATACAAAGTTAATAAGGTTGTAAACATAAAGGGCAACATGAAGAAACCAATAAGGTAATCCAACATAATAAGGTCCTCTAGATATGTCAAATCAAAAAAGCCAAGTTAGATTATTGATACTATTATTGATAAAGAGGTCAATTCCAAAGTTCTAAACAAGCCAAGAAGGATGATGAAAAACATTAGGTCATGTAAGATCATGGAAATTTTTGAATCTCCTAAATTTGTATTATTTTAGATCCCTATGGAATGAGGTGTCTCTTTTAGGCCTCATGGATACACTTATCAGTAAGAGGAAGCATGGTGGATGCTTGTTGATTCTTGGTAGGTGTTGGATGAAAATAAAGGTATGTAAATATGTTGTGGTTATATATTAATATGTGTTGTATTTATTATTATTGAAGAATGGATGTTTGGTCTGAGGGGGACCCATTCAAGTTTCTCATTAGTCCCAAAAGTAATTGTTGAAGATATAATGTAGCATGTTGAGGTGATCAATCTAAGGATTATGATAATAAGGTTAAAAGTGTGTGAGCATGGTATGATGTCATATGACATGATAATGAGGTGTTTATAATAATACAAGAGGCTTTAAGGTGTGTTTTAGGTCTAAGTTTGATTAGAAATTCAAAGGCCTAATGTACAAAGAGACCTAGTCTAGCCTAGTGAGGGTTTAAATTAATTTTCCAAGATACTAGAGCTCATAATAGAGTTTATGGTGGTGTGAGAGTATTTTTCAAGTATTTTTACCAAGTTTAAGGTTAAACTATGAAGGAGAAAGCATGCATTTTGGTTTTGAGTTTTTTTGTGTACACAAAATGAGGTATAACAGACCCGAGAAAAAAATTATTATGCTTGTTGGGATGTGTGACTATTTCATGGGAATATAATATCTTAGATATAAATGGAAAATGGTCATATAATATTTTTCCAAACATTAGGAGTTTGTTTCAATGGCATAGCTTTATAAACAAATGTTAAGAATGGCAACTAGTCTAAAACCCTCTTAAACCCCTCATAATGACCTGATATGGAATATATTGATGGAAATGGCTCAAAATTTATTCAATGACATATTTTTATTATTTTATCATGTATATGAATATTATATTTATATAAAAGTGGCATTTTTCTATTAGAAGAGTGAGTGGAAGCTATAGGAAACTCCTTATTTCTCATAAATGTCGTATAACAAGCAGGGTTAACTGAGTCAAATTTGATCAATGGATGGAGGTTAAAGATTTTTATATATAATTAATTACCATGGTGGTTTATAATCAATTTATATACCTATATATTGATAAACCAATCATAAAATTTGACCTATCACTACAAGTCCAGTAGTGAAGATAATGAGAAAAACTAGGTAGAAGTGGGAATGAGATTAGGGAAATGTTGTCATGGATTAGGAATGGATCCAATTACATGAATTATTATTAAATACCTATAACACATTTACATAGTTTTTATATGTTTTTAGGTCATTATAAATGTTAAAAATGTTGTTCACAAGATGACCTGTCTAGTGAAGATGAGATAATGAAGGTGTATGTTTCAGATATTGGTCTATATATTCCATATTTTCCACTAGACATATATATTTGTGTTCTTAGATTTTATAAATATATATAAGTATCATATTGATTAATTAATACTTCTTTATTTTTTCTACACAAGTCTTGGAATGTAAAATCATAATGACTGGTCCATAAGGCAGAATGATAGTTATAAGTAAGCAAGTGAGAATCATGAGTTGGAGGATATCTACACTTAGATGAATCATAAATTGAATGTGATGTTTTTTTCAGGAACTATATGACCTAAAAATACTTTATATAAGGTTGAGATTTAGTTTAATAATTTGAAATATGGAAGCCAAAATGCCTTATCTAGCTTTGTAAGAATTGTGAAAGAGAAGCTTAACAAATTGGTCTGTAAGACAAATAGTTGATACTATAAATTATGATTTAAATAATGGAACATGTTATAAAGGTCACATATGATCTAATAATTTTCATAATATGTATTTTAATGGTCCTTATAGGAGCTAAAGACAACATTCATCTAGACTATGTTTTTGGAGCATTGAAGCAATTTTGTGTGTTAGTGAGAATGATGTTCCTAAGCCATTATGCATAGAATTGAAGAATAAAACTCACATGAAGTTGTTATATATGTATCATAGGTTAATTTTAATACATTTTTATTCATGTTAAATTCCTATGAAGGTGTGAAATTCAAAGTTTCATGATTGGGTTCTTGAACCCTATTTGCAATTCAAAGTGAGCATATGAAAGTGGTCTATTTGAGGTATTTTTCCCTATATGGTGAAATATAATGGAATTGGTGATGACTATAAGTTCATGAATATTATATAATAAAATTTTTATGTGGTTATGTGGAAAATTTTAGTGTGTTATTTATGTTTACACTATTAAAAGGTAGTTTTTAATGTTTAGTTAGAGGTTTGTCCTCAATTGCTTTGAAGAACTATTAAGAAGTGTTGTCAATACTTGTGATATATTATGAGCATAGTTAGAGATATATTATATATTTTAGAGAATCTTGTGTTTGATTCATAAGTTATTAATGGTTTTTAGTTTTGTGTGAGAAGGATTGTTAACCATTGGAAGAGGTCTCAGCCTAGAGCTAGTGTGTTGATCATCAGTGGCAGCTCATATATGGATGAAGATGTTTATAATCAAGGTTAGTATAGAAAAAAATCATATCAGTATTATAAGGTTTCCAAGGTTAATAAATAGTTAGTGATAGGTCATATTTTAATATTAATGAATTTGAGAAGGTCTATCTCATTATGGATGATGGTTCAAGAGATTGGTTAGATTTGTCAAATTCAAGTAGACAAAGGTGTGCATGGTGATTGGGGGAGCATGTGTTAGATGATTTATAGATTTAGGAATATTTTTTCCTATATTTCATTAGAAATAGTGTTTTTAGGTCCAAGGATCAAATAGGAAGGTTGAGGAAGAGACCCTTTATCTTTAATCTCAAAGGAGGAGAAAGATCAAAATGAGGGAGAGGTTAGAATGAGGGTGAAACATAAATTTGAGAAAGAGACATTCTGATAATGGTTTTCCACTGATGACAAATGGGGAGATATCTAAACATGGTCTCAATTTTCATTATTATCAAATTAATATGTGGTACATAGTGCATTAATGACAAATAGGTCTTCATGATGGATTTGAGAGTGTAATCCATGTATGTAGGTCATTAAGGTGATAGAGGATGTTATGAGGGTTCCATAGATGCATTTGTGAGTTTCTAGTGTTTCTCATGATCTTTTAGAGAGAGAAAAAGTGTTATTATAGCTTAAGAGAAACTAGACCGTCATTGAACATCTTGAAGGTATGAATAGACCATTTTTTTGTGCATTTATTATATGTACCTATAAAGTAAAATTTTCTTGAAGGGTTTCATGGATGTGTTTTCTATAGTGTCAATATCCTTCCCTATAAGTTTGGTATCTTAATATATTCTATACCTCAAGTAATGAGATTATAAATTTGGTAATGTGTTCAGTGACATGCCAGAGGCCATCAAATTTTTGCTTTATGAAATACTCATTGGACATTCAAAAAATATAGACATTGGGGTTTGAATTTAAATGACTGTGCATGCATTTTTGGGATACAAGAGAATTATTTTACCTGTAGAATCCATGGAAGAGTTTAAAACATTTTGGTGTAAAAATCAAAGATAAATTAGACTTCCTTTAGACTATACTCAAAGTGATTTGGAGACTTGGATGTTCATACAATTGCATTTATTATGGGTCAAAGTTAGAGCTTGTTGATTGTTTTTTTTCTTAGAGAACATGGGTTGACTAAAGTGGATTTAAAACCTATATATTGGTCTTTAATTGGTGTTATAAGTATTTGATCATGTTTTTACCTTATTTTATTCTTATTCTATACATTGAAGAAATTTTGAAAATGTGCCCTCATGTATGTAAATCTCAATGAAATAGAATTGTGCTTAAGGTTTGTGTTTTTGGTAGACTTGAGTGACTTGATGAGTGGTTTAGAGCTTTTCATCACTTTGGATAGATGAATAAAGTGTTCGGATGTGTTCTTAAGGTCTTAAATCTCCTATTAGTGCTTTTAAATGGTTATATTGATCCTAATTGTGAATAACTAGCTCAAAGACATGATGAATAAGGGTATGAGGGTTTTAAGGCTTTTTGTGCCTATAAACCCTAATGGAAATGTTAATGATGAAAATTTATCTAATTTTAACTATAGAGATAAGTTTAGTGTTATATGGATTTGCTACAATGTTTCCTATAGCAGTTATCATGTTTTTAGTGTTTTTTTGAGTTCAAGGTGATGTCTAAGTAGAAAATACATAACAAGTGGTGTGAGAGTTGAATATTGTTCTATAATACCAATGCCTTTAAAGGTAACAAGTGTTGATCATGTGATCCATGGTCTAGATTTGGTTATATGAGTGATATTATAAGTTGGTTTTGCCCTAAAGGTGAGAAAAAAGTTCTTAAGGTGATCATTCCTATTAGAATTAGCTACAGGATCTAATGAATCTAATTGAAAACATGACAAGAGATAAAATAGTAATAGTCATAGATAATAACTGTATATCTAAGACAATAATAAAAATGAATAAATTAACTCAAATATGATGAATTAATCTAATAATTCAATATTAATATGATATATAATTCATAAATAACCATTGATTATATAGAGTAAGGCATGTAAGATAAAGATCAAGACACTCATACAACATGTGTAGTTTAACTGATATATGACTACATGAATAGTGGAGTGCAACTCCACACTAACAAGATAGGTGTCCAACTTGTACAAATGATCAACACAAGTTGACTACTAGTTAAGTAATATTATCTTGTCTTACCCTAAATAATGGAGTGAAACTCCACTATAACAAGATAGGTGTTCAAGTTGACTAATAGATAATCAAACTTATCCTATCTAATGCAAATTATTAATCAACATAATTTTTGGGTGAATATTTTGTCATCAACTAATTGATGGAAAAATGGGTATATTAACCGCAACACAAGGATATTTATATGGCAAAAAGTGTAGGTTTACCATAGCATAGTGAGATAAATCTCTCCTCTCATCAAGGGGAGGTTCCCTATAAATTACTATATATTAACATAAACTAAAAATAGACTCAGGGGTGAAATTACATCATCCATCTCTCTTTTTTTAGAGACGATGTTCAAAAATTAAATGAAAATTCCTGTGTAATAATTAAAAACAATCCTCTTCTTTCAAAAATGGGATCTAGTAAACAGTATGAAAACTTTCCAAGTAGTAATGGGATCCATGAGAAACCCATGAAATCCCAAAGTCTTTCATTTCTTCTTTTGTTGATTTAGGACTAATAAAACTATAGGATGAAGTGAATCTCAAAGTCTTCACCAAAAACCACAATGGAGTATAAGATCACAAAGGATAAAATTAGTAAAAAGCCTTTCTAATATCCTTTTCCACCAAAACACAAGAACCACAAACTAAAGGTAATTATAGCAACACAAAGTCTTCATAATTAACTTTAGAATGTCTTTGGATAATTTCCACACACTTGATTGTTTAATCAAATAAATGAGATATTATTAGGAAAAGGATGTAAGAATAATCTCCTAAATAACACAATTTATTCCAACACAAAGTCTGAAAAGTAACCTGCTTTATCGTTCATTCAAAAAAATATGATTTACAATCTGAGTTGAAAGTCTCAAGAAGCATCTCAATTTGGGCAGAGTTTTTTCTCTCAATTATAAAAAGATATCTTGATTAAAAAAAGATCCATATCTACAAAAGAGGATCCCTTTATTTATAGGGAGAAGCCTTGAGGATTTAAAAGAGATTTAAAAACTTTGACCTAGTCAAAGTTGGGAGTCCTTGTTGACTTTGGACTTTCCAAAATTTTACATGTAATTACACATGATAAAAGTACATGTGAAAATGTCCAAAGTAGTTACAAAAGTGCATCTGAAAAATGGAGAATAAAATAGAAATAGTCTCAACCTCTATCCCCAATCTTATTCATATGAGCATCGTACATGGTGAAAGCTGATTGTATCTTGATACTATTCAGAGTAAAAGTATTCTTGAAAATCACCTTTACCCTAACTATGGAATCTCTCACTACTATGACCAATATTTGTATCTCTAATGTCATCAACATTAGAAGTAACTGAGGTGATTAGAAAAACACATTGATACTTGTACTTCATTATCCTCAACTTCTTTAGAGAAACCTCAGTCATTTGGAAGAGCTTTTGTCAAAAGGATGTTGATGAAGAAGGACCCACAAGATAAACTACAACAAAAGTCACGATCATGCAATCAGGAAAAATATTGGAAATCTGAGAAAACTGCATGTCAATGATTATGACCATGCGGATGTGCTTGAAAGGGCTAAAGTGCAAGCAGGCCAAAAAACCAAAGGAAAGTGGGCTCAGAAAAGCAAACATGAAGATACACTAGAGTTAGTAAATTCGAGAGGATGCTTACATGGGTGGCAAAAATTGTTGCCCTCGCATATGGGTGATATTTGTATTGGCAGCAAAAATCACTGTCAATGCATGTTGAAGTGAAAAGAGAAAAATTCAAGAGTGGCAAAAAATATTGGCTTTGCATGAAAAAGTTGAAAAACATGCAAGAGTGGCAAAAACTACCACATTTGCATAAAAGCTAAAAAACATGCAAGAGCAGAAAAAATTGTCACCTTTGCATAAAAGCTAAAAAATATGCAAGAGTGGCAAAAACTGCCACCTTTGCATAAAAGCTGAAAAACATGCAAGAGTGGTAAAAAAAGGCACCTTTGCATAAAAGCTAAAAAATATGCAAGATCAGCAAAAACTACCACCTTTTCATAAAAGCTAAAAAATATGCAAAAGCGACAAAAAATGCTGCCTTTGCATGAAAGCTAAAAAATATGCAAGAGTGACAAAAATTGTCACCTTTACATAAAAGCTAAAAAACATGCAAGTGTAGCAAAAATTGCCACCTTTGCATAAAAACCAAAAACAACACTAATTCTTTGAAATTTATCAAAATTTTGACATTCTAGTCACATCAAGACCACAACAAATTTTGCATTTTTTGAGAAATTACGACGAGGGAAGGTTGTGAACTTTTCAAGGATGTTAGTCAACTAAAATTGAGAATAAGAGAAACTTGTCTTGAAAGATGAACTTAGAGTGAAAAATATGAGACAGACAAGTTTTGTAGGGGTTGTTCCAAAATTGAGCATAGCTAATTTTAGGAATAATAGTAGGCTCCTATTAGGAAACTTCCATTAATCAAATTTTGAAATGATCGATGGGAATAGAAACCAATCACTAAGTGCCTTCATCCATGCCATTGGGCCACAAAGTCAAGCTAAAAAGAAAAAGATATGAAAAACCAAATGGAAATAAATAAACATAAGAATATACAAATGTACAAGTGAACTCATCTAATACTCTAAGGATTGAAGTGTTTTAGATGTTGTCCACTGTGAGGCAATGAGAATGGTGTTTGATCTTGATATTCTAACAAGAAGATATTTTCACCATAGACCTGATGAATGATAAATGGACCTCTCTACAAAGAATAAAATTTACTATGCATTCCTTTTAGATCTCTCCTCTTGTCCCACAACAATACTTGATCTCTAATTTGAAAATCATGAATCCTTATTCTTTTATCAAAGAGTTTCTTCACTTGATTTTGATGTGTAGTAATCCGGTCCACTACCATGGTTCACTACTCATCTAGTTTGGTTAAGCACATGATCCTTTTATCAATAGAATTTTTGAAAGTTGAATCTTTGATTGCCTTTACCAACCTCAATGTTGGTATTTCTAGGGTGATTGGTATCTTTACATTCAAACCATATAGAATTTGGAATGGTGACATGCCTATTACCCTCTTGGGTGTAATCCTATCTACCCACAAAGCATCAAACAATGCTTTATGCCAAGTCCTTTGATTATCATCTACCAGTTTCTTAATAATAGTGACTAGATTCTTGTTACTTGATTCTGCTTGACCATTTACTTGTGGATAGTAGTCAAAGGAGTGGGAAAGAATAATCTCATAATTGTAGCAAAACTCAGTAATCTCACAAGAAGAGAAATAAGTAGCATTATCTATTATAATCTTATCTAGGACCCCAAATCAGGAGATGATATTTTCTTTAAGAAAATTACATACCACTTTAGAAGTAGCATGCCTAATTGGAATGACTTCCACCCATTAGGTAAAATAGTCAATCACGATGAGAAAATAGTCATGTCTAAAACTTGAGGAAGGGTTCACTGCACCAATGAAATCAATACCCCATTGTTGAAAAGGTTCTTTAATCACCACTAGCTTGACAGGTAACATGGCCAATTTAGGTTTCCTAATGAATTGTTGATGCAATTCACACCTACGTACCCATTTGTGTGTATCCTAAAACAACGTAGGCCAATAGTATCTTACTCATAAAATCTTATGGGCTATCACTGGTGCAAAAAAATGTCCTCCACAAGCCAAATAATGGAAATACTCTAAATTTTACCTTGTTGAGCGTTATCATTGCAACGAAGAAATACCCCATCAAGGCTTCTCTTATACAAACCATTATCCCACAAGACATAGTTGGCAGGCTTTAACTTAACATTCTTTTTTTTTATAGGATAGATGGGTGGGACACTCACCATAGGTAATAAAATGAGTGATATCAGAATACCACTCATCAGTAGTACTGACGAAGAGAACTGTAGGCATGTCTTCAACCTCTGTTTCTTAATTTTATATTTCCTTGGGGATATTATTAGCAATCAACTGGCAGAGCCCCTTTCCTCACACAAGCTTGGTAGGTTTGATATCAAGATAAAAATCCTAAATTTTGGCAATCCAATTCCCCCTTTTAGTACCAAACTCTTGTTGAGTTAGAATGGATTTCACTATTGTATTAGGCACTAGAATAATAGTATGTGAATTCAGAATATAAAATTTGAAATGCTTTACCACCTTGACCATGGAAAAATCATGCTTCTCCATATTTAAATAATTCAATTCATGAGCTTTGAGATGATAGCTCATGAATGATATGGGATATTCTACACCTTCTTTGTTTTACTAAACCAAAATAGCTGAAAGTGTATGCTCAGAAGCATAGCTATATATTATGAAGTCTTTGGTATAATCTAGACAAACCAGGATTGGTGCATGTGCAATCACTTTCTCGATATCTTCAAATGCTGACTTTTATTCTACAGTCTAATGGAATGTGTCTTTACCCTTCATCATATTGATAATGTGGTGAGTATTCTCTACAAATTCTAGAATGAATCTTCATACAAAATTCACCTTTCCAAAGAAAGAATGAATGACAGTCTTACTAGCAGGAAGAGTAAGGTTTTGGATAGATTTGACTCTTTTTGAGTCAATTTCTATGCCTTCTCAAGATATAGTGTGACTGAGAAGTTTACCTTCTGTAACCCCAAAAAATGACCTCTTTGGATTAAGAGAAATACCATTTTGTTGATAGTGTTCCAACACTTATTGTAGATGGTGCACATGATCAGGACAATGTTTGGAAAAAATAGTCAAGTCATCAAGATATACAACAATAAGCTTCCCCATCTCATCTCTAAAGGAAAGATCCATCACCCTATGGAAGGTAGCACCAGCATTGATCAAATCAAAAGGCATTTTTTGATATTCAAAAGTGCCCCAAGGTGTAGTGAAAGTAGTTTTATGTTGATCTATTTCATTGACTTCTACTTGATTGTACCTAGAAAAACCATTTAACATTGATAACATTTATGAACCAGTCACTATTTGCAACACTTGATCCATGATGGGTAGAGGGTAGTTATATTTTAAATAAGATTGATTTAGGTTTCTAAAATCAACATAGATACGAATTTATTCATTCTTATTTCTCATGTGAAATATGTTAGCAATCCAGGTGGAATGATGGATTGGAAAAATAATTCTTACATTCAGCATTTTTTGAATCTCAAAAAGGATAGTACTTGATACTTTGGGGTTGTATTGCCTTTGTTTCTACTTGTAAGGAAATGATCCGACTTTATGAGGAATTTCATGCCAAATTTCCTTAGGCCTAAGAGATTTTAAATCATCGTAAGAATATGCCAAAACATCAATGTAATGGTGAAGAAGAGTAACAAATTTGAGCTTTTCATCAGAAGTGTAACAATTCCCAATGTTAACCATCTTGGAATTTCCTATTGTACTCAAATTCACCTAATCAAATTCCTTAGAAAAACTTGAATCCATTTATCACTACTTGACATACCTATCATACCTGTCAAATAACCTATTTAGAGAAACCAAACCTTTTGGAATTTTATTCCCCTTGAGTTGAAGGAACTCTTCACCAATTTTGGAATTTATTTCAAGAATTGATTCCCATGGTGTAGATTCGCTTCCTTCAAAATAAAGTTCCTCAAAGCTGTCCATCTTTTCCAGAAAAGCAATGATTTTATTTTCATTATTAAATGCCTACTAATGACTAGCAGTATTAGGTACACTTGGTCAAAATATCAACTCAATAGTGTACTTGTCCCCTTTAAAATCTTTATGGGGAACCATGAGGGTTCCAGAGACCACCAATGAATCTACACGATCATTAAATTCTCTCAGCATAATAGAAATATTGAAAGCATCAAAACCTTCAATACAATCCCATACTAGATTGTGATAATGTTGTAATCTTTCATTTTTGGTTTGGTATAGGTTCCTTACCTAACAAACCACCATTTCAGCATCTCCCTAAGCATGAAGAATCTTAAAACCTTTAGCATGAGCAGCTTTCAATCCAAGCAGTAAAGACTCATACTTAGTGGTGTTGTTAGTATTATTGAACTACAACTTATATGAATAAGGAAAATTTTCTCTTTGAGGGGAGATCAAAACAATTTTGGCTCCAAAACCAGTAAAAGAGCAACTTCCATCAAATTCCAAGATCTAGACATCATTAGAATTTGATCTTTTGAAAAATTTCCCTTCATTATTCAGGGAAGATCCTTTATTGTCTGAACTTTGCTCTAAA
Organism: Torreya grandis; assembly: GCA_037957365.1. Lineage (NCBI taxonomy): Eukaryota > Viridiplantae > Streptophyta > Pinopsida > Cupressales > Taxaceae > Torreya > Torreya grandis. The sequence continues at coordinate 280,493 of JARHVA010005832.1, read as the reverse complement.
AATTCTTTTGACTTTTTTTTTGAATTTTTTGAATTATCACTAAAAGGACTTTCATCTGATGAGATGAAAACATCTTCAGAAGTCAAGAAATAATTACCCATTCTTGATGATTCGAATAAAATTTGAGCTCTGAGATTTGATGTTTGGGTGATTATATATTTCACCTTTTAATAGGTATCCTTACTTTAGACATGTCCATATTCAATTATCCACCTATGTCATTACAAAAATGACATTTGAGTAGAATGCCATAAGAGTCTAGAACATCAACTACTAAGACTGTCATTTTGATCCTATTCTCTGGAAAAGTTGTAAATGCAAATTGGGCATCTCTAGTTTGATCTAGGAGTGGTACTTGCTTTTTATCCATGGAAAAGCATCTACCAAAAGTCTTAGTTAAGGTCAAACCAAGATAATCTGCTACTTTGGTGGGCATAACATTGTCAGAGGTCCTAGAGTCTATTATACAGTTGCTCAACTTATGATCGTTTATCAAAAGGGAAACTTAGAAAGGTTCTATTTTCATGGGAGAAATAGGAGGGGTAGTGACAAGATTATTCTGAGTGTATTTGTTCTTTGAGGAATCATGAAACACCTTTGGAAAATCTTGTCCTATAGGGGCGGTTTTATTTTTTACATATTTAGCCAGCCTATCAAACTTTTTAGGATTAGATCTTAAGTACTCAACTTTATTCATTTGAATCTAAGTCTTTTTGGCATGATAAATTATATCAAATAATTTAAATGAACTAGAAAATGAGGAAGGAAGTGCATCATCCTAATCTTTATTGGGTATGGCACTGGTCTAGGAAATAGAAGTAGAAGGTATCTGATGGTTTGAGGCACTTACTTTCTTATTACTCACTGGGTCCTTTGATTGAAAGGGCAGTGAAGACCCCCATTTAGTGATCAAGACTACTAGCTGGGGTTCTTCTCCTTTTCCTTTATCATCTTGTTGAGTTGTTTGATTTTGGGACCTAGTAAAAACTATGTATGATCCATTAGACACTTCTCCCTCACTTCTAGCTATGTCCTAGTAATTCAAGAAGCTAATGTTGGAGTCACTATCTAATTCTTCTTCTCCTTCTATGAAGATATTAGCATTATATTCTTGGTCAAACTTAGGTTGGAGTGAGAAATCATGTTTATCTTTAAGGTAACCAACTACTGAGTTAGCCAGTGCTGCTTCAATGGCAAGTTTCCCCTGTGGGGGAGGTAGATGATTTGGTTGCCTTTGATTTCTAGCAGCATTGCCTTGATATGATTGGTTTTGAAATGTCCTCCTTGGCATATCTCAATAAGGAGGAGTAGACATACCTTAGGCCACTTATCTTATCAAGGCTAGCAGTTCATTTGTCAACTTTTGCACCATAGGATCTATGGTGCTCGTGGAAGAGCTTTTAGTAGATGAAGATAATTTATTTTTATTGGAATATTTTTTTATCTTACCTACCAGGATAAGATCATCTTCAACCTTAGTAGCTAAATTTTGGGATATATAAAGATCCATAAGACTAGCCTACCTCAACCAAAACTTACTTTAGGAAGTTGAGAGTTGATGAAAAAGCACTTGAGGTTCTCTGGTGTTGGCTGAGCAATCCTAGGAATTTAATTCCTTAGCTTATTGAATTTAGAAATGAAGTCTCACATAGGTTCATGAGGTTCCTTCTTAATTTCTATAAGTTGAGCCAATGAGGCATGTGCATCTTCAGTGGGTTTGAACTTGGCCTCAAAATTGGCCTTGAGTGTATTCCAGTCAGTTATAGTTTGAGCTTGAAGGTGATAAAACTAGTCTGCAATAGTGCCTTGCAAAGTTTCTACAAACAGTCTCACTATTATATATTCATATTTCATGCCTATCACACCACATGCTATGGAGAAGGCAAAAATATGCTCAACAAGATGAACCTTCCCGTCACCATAGAATTTAGAAAAATTCTTTCTCAAACTACGAGGTAGTTCATGTAAAGGTGGGGCTAGATTGAGAGGACCAAAAGAGTTGCCCCAAGGACCTTAGGCTGCCATGATATGATGATGAAAGGGAGGGATAAAAAATCATGGTGGGGTAAGTACAGATAAAACACTACTAGCACTAAGACTAGAAGCTTCATTTGGTATTGGAGATCTTACGTTGGTAGGAGGAAAGTTCCTAGTATGTTGGAGATGAGATGGCAGAGGAGAGATCTCAAAATTATTTATCTGCACTAACTCAAATATAGGATCAACAATACCTTGAAATCTCTGGCTTCGCATGTACGGTGGATCTACCAGACTGAAAAACTAAACAAGCATTGGAAATGCTTCAATTTGAAGCTTGAGGCTTCAAAGTGTGCATTCGTGTCCCCAGTAGAGTCACCAAAAAGCTTTTGGGTGAATATTTTGTCATCAACAAACTGACGGCAAATGGGTATATCAACCACAACACAAGGAGATTTATACAATAAAAAGTATAGGTTTACCATAGCATAGTGAGATAAATCTCTCCTCTCATCAAGGGGAGGTTCCCTATAAATTACTATATATTGATATAAACTGAAAATAGACTCAGGGGTGAAATTACATCATCCATTCTCTTTTTTTATAGATGATGTTCACAAAGTAAATGTAAATTCTTGTGTAATAACTGAAAACAATCCTCTTCTTTTAGAAATGGGATCTAGTAAATAGTAGGAAAACTTTTTAGGTAGTCATGGGATCCACAAGAAACCCATGAAAGCCTAAAGTCTTTCATTGCTTCTTTTGCTGATTTAGGATTAATAAAACTATAGGATGAAACTAAGATCAAAGTCTTCACCAAAAATAACAATGGAGTATAAGATCACAAAAGATAAAAGTAGTACAAAGCCTTTCTAATATCCTTTTCCACCAAAACACAAGAACCACAAACTAAAGGTAATTATAGCAGCACAAAGTCTTCATAATTAACTTTGGAACATCTTTGGATATTTTCCACACACTTTCTTGTTTAATCAAATAAATGAGATATTATTAGGAAAAGGACGTAATAAAAATCTCCTAAATAACAAAAGTTATTCCAATGAAAAGTCTAAAAAGTAACTTGCTTTATCATTCATTCAAGAAAATATGATTTACAATCTGAGCTCAAAGTCTTAGGAAGAATCTCAATTTGGGTAGAGTTTTTGCTCTCAATTATCAAAAGATATCTTGATTACAAAATGATCCATATTTACAAAAGAGGCTCCCTTTATTTATAGGGACAAGCCTTGAGGATTTAAAAAAGATTTAAAAACTTTGACCTAGTCAAAGTTGGGAGCCCTTGTTGACTTTGGACTTTCCAAATTTTTACATGTAATTACACATTATAAAATTACATGTGCAAATGTCCAAAGTGGTTACAAAAGTGCATTTGAAAAATGGAAAATAAAATAGAGACAGTCTCAACCTCTATCCCCAATCTTATTCATATGGGCATCATACATGGTGATAGCTACTTGTATCCTGATATTATTTAGAGTAACAGTATTCTTGAAAATCACCTTCACCCTAACTATGGAATCTCTCACTACTGTGACCGATCTTTGTATCTCTAATGTCATCGACATTAGAAGTAACTGAGGTGATTGGAAAAACACCTTGATACTTGTACTTCATTATCTTCAACTTCTTTAGAGAAACCTCAGTCATCTAGAAGAGATTTTTTCAAAAAGAAGTCGATGAAGAAGGACTCACAAGAGAAACTACAACAAAATTCATGATCATGCAATCAGGAGAAATACTAGCAATCTATGAAAATTGCATGTCAATGATCATGACCATGGGGATGTCCTTGAAAGGGCTAAAGTGTAATCAGGCCAAAAAACCAAAGGAAAGTGGACTCAAAAAAGCAAACTTTAAAATACCCCAGAGTTAGGAAATTCAAGAGGATGCTTGCATGGGTGGAAAAAAAATTTGCCCTCGCATATGGGGATATTTGTATTGGCAATACAAATCACTGTCGATACATGTTGAAGTGAAAAGAGAAAAATGTAAGAGCGGAAAAAAATGCCACCTTTGCATGAAAAATCTAAAAAACATGAAAGAGTGGCAAAAACTGTTGCCTTTGCATAAAATCTAAAAAACATGCAAGAGCGGCAAAAAATGTCACCATTGCATAAAGCTAAAAAATATGCAAGAGCAACAAAAATTTCCACCTTTGCATAAAAGCTAAAAAACATGAAAGAGCAGCAAAAATTGTCACCTTTGCATAAAAGTTGAAAAATATGCAAGAGTGGCAAAAAATGTTGCCTTTGCATAAAAGCTAAAAAATATGCAAGAGAGGCAAAAAATGTTGCCTTTGCATAAAATCTGAAAAACATGTAAGAGTGGTAAAAACTATCGCCTTTGCATAAAAACCAAAAACAACACTAACTCTTTGAAATTTATCAAAATTTTGACATTTTGGTTGCATCAAGACTGCAACAAATTTCACATTTTTTGAGAAATTGTGACGAGGGAAGGCTGTGAACTTTTCAAGGATGTTAGTCGACTAAACTCAAGAACAAGAGAAACTTATCTTGAAAGATGAACTTACAGTGAAAAATATGAAACAGACAAGTTTCGTAGGGGTTGTTCCAAAATTAAGTGTAGCTAATTTTGGGAATAACAATAATAAAATAATTTCAATAAGTAATTAGTGCACCAATCTAAATAATAAATACAAGTAAATAAAATAAAGCAAATAAATGCACTAACACCCCCCATAATTAATGTTTAGGTATGGCTATGTATAAAAGAGTCTTGGTAATGTGTATCCATATTAGGTACTACATACATATAGATGAGGAAATTAGAAAACTAGAAAGAAAAGAACTCCTCAAAATGAAGGTCTAGGAGACCTCCCTGAAGGACTAATGTCCCCTGAAGAACTAATGTCTCGTACCCATAAAAGATATCGTAAGTGAATATACTTGCTCTTAGTGAAAGGTTTGGTGAAAATATCTACAATCTAATCCTCTATAGGACAATATTGAACATCAATGATCTCCACCTAATTCAACTCCATGATAAAGTGCATATGGATATCTATATATTTGGTTCTTTGTTGATGAACCATATTCTTTGAAATATGGATAGTGCTTTGGTTGCCATAGTATATGATTGGTGTCTTCCAAAATGGAAATCCAAGCTTAGTTAGAATATTATAAAGTTAAATAGCCTTAGTAGTGGCATTAATAATGCCATGATACTTAGCTTGTATAGATGAAAGACCAATATCATGTTACTTCTTGCTCTACCAATAAATGGGGCTAGATTCAAAGTGAAAGTTTTAACTAGAAGTGGACTTATAATCATCATAATTGGTAGCGCAATCAAAATATATATATCCCACCAAGTCTCAACCTATACCTACCATATAGTGAATCTCGTATCTGATAGTGCCCTAAATGTAGCCCAAAATGTTCTTGGTAGCTCTCTAATGAAGCTCATGTGGTGTTTGCATAAATAATGGAACCATGCCAACTACATATGAAATGTCAAGCCATGTATGAGTTAGATAGATGAGGTTTCCTACAAGATGTAAATGCAATGTGGCATCAACCAATGGATTTAAACAATGAACCTCAAGTATAAATCTAGATAAGAAGGGAAATGGTGTAGGCCTATAATTAGCCATGTGAAATTGAGCTAACAAGTCCATGGCATACTTGGGATATGAAAGTGTAATCTTAGAAGAAGACTGTGCTATCTAAATCCAAAGAAAATAATGTAACAAGCCCATGTCTATCATGAAGTGTAGTCTTAACACTACTAATGATGGATGTTGTGATCCCTATAGTAATGAGATAATTAACATAGAGAAATAAGTACAATAGTGAATCCTCCTATATAATATAGAAATTTAGATTGAAGTGACATATCAAAAACCCAACTAAAAGAAGAAATGTGTCCATGTTAGATTTTAAGCCTTGGGGTCTTATTTTAGACCATAAAGAGACTTCTATAACCAACACACCAATGAAGAATCCTGAATGAACCTCTATGGCTTCTCCATATATATCTCCTCATGAAGATCCCCATGAAGAAACGTGTTCTTCACATCCATCTAATGTACATCCCAACCATGAGCTACACCAATAGCCAATATTAATCAAATGGAATTCATCTTAGCAACATGCGCATAGGTTTCTATATAGTCCTTGGAAAAAATATTTGGCAACTAAGCATGCTTTATACTTATCAATATTTCCATCTATTACAAACTTAGTCTGATATATCCACCTACATCATACTAATTTTCTTCCCTTAGGAAGAGGAACAAGATCCTAAGTATTTTTATTAATTAATGAGTCATACTTTTCTTCCATCATTGAATCCCACTCAACTATCCATATGGATTCTTGAAAAGACTATGGATTGGAAGATGTGGCAATGTAGCAATGTGGAAGATCATGTTGTGACCATGTTCTCCTTCTATCTAATAGATCCCTAACAAGAGGGTTTACATCTGTCAAAGTTTATCTAGCCCACAAAGGCATTAATGGGTGAGGATCTGGAGGAAGAGGAAGAAGAACACAACCTACTAAACCCTGATAAGGAGGTATTTTCTCATCATCCATTCAAGTAGATGAGGCAAGAGTATCCTCATCACTGATATCTAATTCTTCTAAGGAAGAAAAATGAGAAATGTTAGAAGACAAGTCTAAATGACTTTCTTCAAAGTAAACACTAATCTATATAATAAGCTCATATGAATCTAGATCAATGAGTTCATATCCCCTAACACCATTAGGATATCCCACAAATATGCAGGTCTATTTTTATTTTTCTAAAGCATGACATTTTTCAGAAGGTATGTAAACCCATGCTAGACTATCAAAGACTCTAAAATTATCTATTATTAGATTCCTATTGCACCAAGATTCAAGAGGTATTATCCCCTTTAAAGCTTTGTGATGAACCCTATTATATATATATGTAGCATAATTAATCCCTTTAACCCAATACTTAGGTACTAATTATTTTTCATGCATCATACAACTTGCCATCTCTTTTAAGAATTTGTTCTTACTCTATACCATACCATTCTACTAAGGTATGTATGCAACTGAATGATAAAGATAAATTCCTTCAAGAGCACATAATTTTTCAAACTTCTTGTTTACATATTCCCTCCCATTATCTATGTGAAGGATCTTAACAAAATTCCCATATTCTTTCTCTACTAGAGTTTTAAACTCTATAAATCTATCAAATACTTCACTCTTGAGTTTTGAGAAATAAACCCAAGTATATTTAAAATAGTCATCAGTAAATATGATAACTTAACAGGTTTTACTAAAAGACAAAGTAGGGAATAGACCCACTAAATCACTATGAATAAGTTAGAGGACTTGTGTAGCCCTCCAAGCCTTTCATTTATCAAACTTATCCTCTAGATGTTTGCCTAAGGCACAACCATGACATACACCCCCTAAAAATTGAATCTATGCAAGTCTTGTAACCATCTCCTACTGACTAAGCTACCATAAATAGCGGTAGTAGTGGTAGTTTAGATGACCAAACTACTCATACCATAGCTTACTCACTAAATAAGTGTGTCAAGGTAAAGTTGTAGAGGAAGACTGAGGCACAAAGTGGAAAAATGAATAAATCTAAGTATTATTGATGATTTTTTCCACTATAACTAAGGTATTATCCTCTAATTTTCTGATTGAAATAGAATTAGGTGTGAACTCAACTTTCCTAATATTATCAAAGTGGGTGATTTGGTGGATAGAGAGAAGGTTAGTTGATAATTATATCACAAATATTACATCCTCAAATACACTACTATCAACATCAACTATACTTTTTCTAATGACATCTACCTTAGAATCATTACTAATGAGAATATGAGGCAAGGAATTTGGTTCTAATCTAGAAAATTGTTCTTGACTAGAACCCATATGGTGTGAAGTACTTGAGTCAAGTACCCATGACTTGGGAAAATTTGCTAGTGTAACTAGTGCCATAGCTTTCCCTTTCCATGAATTTGAAGGAGTGGAAGAATCCTTGGAAGAGGATTGATTGATGTTATTCTTATTGAGAAAACCCTTAAGATCATCAATCTCTTTCTTCCAACAATAGTATTCACTATGAAACCCATTTTTACAATAAGGGCAAGGTGTGCTAGTCCTTTTTTGTGAATCCCATTTCTTATTAGTGGATTTATAATTTCCTTGTGAGGAAGATTGCTGCCCTTTATTCTTATCTTTCTGTGACTTATTCTGATTATTCTACTTATTTTTACTTGAACCTATATTTGATGTTGATGTTGAAACCTGATTATGGTGATGCTGACTTGCAACTAGAGATTAATATTTAGATGACTTAATTAGACCTATATCTATTAAATTTTCTTTTTCAACCATTATAATCTTAGAGAATACCTCAAAGGTGGGTATTTGATAAGATATGCCCAATGTGAGTCTATGAGTCTGAAAGCTAGAGACAAATGATGAATATTTAGGACCTAATTTGTGTAAGGCACTAAAAATCAACTAAATATCCTTTTTATCAATTTTACATTCAAAAATTTATGCTCTAAGATCTATGACTTTAGTGATGTAGTCTTGTATTGTACCATAATTGTTAGGATCAAAACTAATGAGTTTATTATCAATTTGGTAACCATGAACCTCATCTATTCTACCAAACAATGATGCTAATTTATCCCAAGCCTATTTTTGAGTAGTAAATTTGTCAAGATGGAAATTCAAATCTAAATACATGTAATACCGAATGCATCCAATAACTTTAGTAGTTTCAAAGAGAAAGTGTTATAAGTCCTTTGCATCAGTAGATGGAGTAAGAAGAGTTGTTATGTAAAACATATATCCTAGCATCATTAATGCATTCCAAGAATTTTGTTTCCATGTGTTATAGTTGTGTGTTTTTAATAGTGGGAACTTAGGATTCCACATGATGTAATTGGAAATAAACCCTCACAAAGTAGAAATCAAAGTACAAAAAACACCATAAAACCCCCTTGAATTAATTAGTTTTATCCCACCCAGCAAATATATTTTGGCACTTTATAATTAATTGCATTTACAAGGATATATTATAATTTTTCTAGTTTATAAAAATCTTAATTAGGTCCTCTAGTCTAAATTAAAAAAATTATGCACTTTATTACAAAAAAATTATGTACCAATGTGTTGTGCTCAAAAAAATATTAACTTTTGATAAAAATGGGACCTCAATACGAGGTCATATGTGAAAGTTATGAGCCTCTAAAGTTTCAAACATGAGGATGGGAAAGAGTTACTATATAAAAATCTAAATTATGGAAATATATAGATAAATATAGAAAAACCCAAACATACAAAAGTGAAAATAATGAAATTTTAAGCTATTTCAAATAAACATTCACTCAAAAATACCTCTTGGTGTCCAAATGGTGGGCTCTCAAATTTTCCCTATCAATTCTACCTATTGATCCATTAGGCCTACTAAAAAAAATTCTTTTTCTTCCCTACAAATTCTCTACAGTCCATATGGCCATACCTAAGAGCAAAAAGAAATTGCCTTATAGGTGACTGTGTATAAATTGGATAAATTTTATATGGATATGTTGGTTTTGACACCTTCCAAACACAACCATGAGGTGTGTTTTACTCAGAAACACTTTGATTTTTAGGGACCCACCATATTTGGCCATGGTGCTTCTGGATCAAACCATTTGCAATTTCAACTCTTGTACCCAATTTGGACAAAATTATAGATGATTTTGACTATCTCAAGTACTCTAAACTCAATGGTGAGCTCAAAAATTCTCCACAAAAATCTAATTTGTGCTTGTTACAAAATAAAAAAAACCGATCCTATATTTAGATATTTTTATCTTACATATTTAACAATCTATAGATTCAAGATAGCTCTAGTACCATATTATAATTGGCTACAAGATCTAATGAATCTAATAGAGAACATAAATAATAAATAAAATAGTAATAGTAATAAATAATAACTGTATATTTGAGATAATAATAGAATTTAATAAATAACTTAAATATGATGAATTACTTTGATAATTCAATATTACTCTGATATATAATACACAAATATCCATTTCTTATATAGAATGAGGTGTGCAAGATAAAGATTAGGAAACTCACACAACACATGTAGTTTAACTGATATCTGACTACATGAATAGTGGAGTGCAACTCCACACTAATAAGATAGGTGTCCAACTTGTGTAAATTGTCAACACAAGTTGACTACTAATTAATAAATATTATCATATCTTACCTTGGATAGTGGAGTAGAACTTTATTGTAATAAGATAGGTGTCCAAGTTGACTACTAGTTAAGCAAGCTTATCCTATATAGTGTAAAATATTAATAAAAATAATAAAATAATTATAATAATTAATTATTGAACCAATATAAATAATAAATACAATTAAATGAAATAAATCAAATAAAATGCACTAATAATTCCTATAACATGGCAAGTTTCTAGTAATCTTGAAGAATGTTGAAGTGGTGTTTTTGTAAAGGTTGTGTCATGAGTTGAAATGTTATTTTGATGTCAATATGAATTCATAAGGTCATAAAGGATTTTGTATTCATGTTTTTAATGACATTAATATGTTTAGAGGCCTGAGGATAATATAAGTTCAATGTTTTTCTTAACAAGGTATTGGCTATGTATGCAAATTTGAGTCATGGTAGTTTGAGGAATTTGAAGGTAGGTTGATTGATGCATGAATGTTTGTATTGGAGTTGATTCGCCATGTTTAAATATTTTTTATGCTTTTTTATGATTTTCATATTGAAAAAAAGGGTCTTTTTTGAGTGAGAGAGGATAGTCCTTTTTAGAATTAGGTCTACATGAGACCTAATGAAGATAAGAGGCATAATGGTGCATTCTAAGTGTAAGAAAATGTTTTAAGGATCCTTATGCATGATGGAGACTCATATAGGTTGGAATTAATGTTGTTTAATAGGTTTTGTTTATTTGTGAGGACCTTATGGGCCATTTTGGACCTTTTTTGAATCATTGAGTGGATAGACCTAATTGCATTAGGTCTATTTAGGCCTAAAGGGAGATTAAAATCTAAAGGAGTATGGACAACCTAAATTTGATAAAATAATTATTGTTCCTTGTGTGTAACATGCAATAATGGGTAATTAAATATGAACCTTGTTGATTTTATGCTTTGGCTAACATAAGAGAGTAAATGAGTGATCAGGAGACTAGTATAAGAAGAAGCTTTTTTAGGCTTATTGCATCCTAGAAATGTGGAGATAATGAATTAAAAATATGATTTATTCAAAGGGTTAGGAAGAGAGATAAAGATGGATGTCAAACCATGACTGATATTCTTGTGATGACTATCTATGAGGCTTAATGGAAGAAAACAAATAATGAGCTTGTTTGCAAATGAAAAAGAGTAAGAAGACCTTCATGTGTTGTGCATGAGTTTAGTATAAGAGTAGAGTTTCATGTGACTATAGATATTCATATGTTGAGGTATAGATCATGTTTATGGTATGTATGAGTTGAGCTCATGATTTTGACAATCAAAGCTAAGTAATGGTAGAATTCAGAGTTGTTGATATGACTTTTATATAGAGGATAAATTTTATTGAGAAAGAGGTTATTTGAGAGTGGTTTAAGAATAAATATTGAAAAGTTTCCATCATTAGTTGTAGAAGACAATAAGATCAAGGTGGAAATAGAGTTCTTGGCTGAGTGGGTGCTTGGTCATGAAGTGGCTAAGTTGGTGCTTGGTTACCTAAGGGGTTGTAGCCTCTTTGTAGGTGGGTGCTTGTTAAATTCTAGTTCTTGCTAGATAAATTCAAGGATTGGTTCATCTTTGTTTGGTTGGTGCTCAACTAAATTGATTCATGGTTTATAGGACAAGATGTCTAAGCTATGTTTTAGTGGGTTTTATTCCCCATGAGGGTTTACAACATAGATGATGTGTTATTATGTGTTATCATGTTTCATGGTTTTTATGAGTATGCTTTCTTTGTGATATTGATATATCATGTGATGTTGATTGAATGGTTGTTATACATATGCATTTCATCGATAACAAATTGAGACATTGAAGTAAAAGGGATTATTTGTAAGGATACTTATTCATCCCCCCCCATAGTGGTTGCACTTCTAATTAATAATACAATTATGGAAAATGGATTAAAAATATAAAATAATAGAATAAGGGAGATAAATTATCCATAAAATAGGGATTCTTATCTTGTCTTCAAACCCCTCAAGATATTATGTAATGTTTCCTAAAATTTCCATTCTCACTTATGTCCTTAAAGTGGCATAAAGGTAGAGTATCCTTTGTTTGAGAATCTTTAAAATTAATTCATCATTGATTAGTAAAGATTTTTCACTTTTAAGATTCATATACCTTTCTTACACACCCTATATACTAGCTTACACACCATATATTCTATCTCAAGCATTGTCCTGTGTATATTACTTTTTAGGCCTACTGGGCCTAAATCCTATCAACACCATTTTTAGATTCATAAAATAACAAAACCTAACTATAGATGGATATTTTTAATGGGAAAAATTATTAGGCCCCTATTTCCACTCTAACTCTTCACTTTTGCATAGGATTCAACAAACTTTGGTCTTGTTATATGACCCTATCTATAGGTGGTAAAATAGGTTTGTCTAAACTTGTTTGGAACATGGAGACTCCCAATTTAATAATGGAAATCATGATGTACAAGATATTATTGTTTTAAAAAAACCATCTAGTCACTTATCCAAACATTTTCCACTTACCTTTGCAACTACAGTTCTTCCTCCTCATACTAGTCTATAGGGTGTAGTTTGTTCTTGACTGTGTGTAGGATGGGCTTGTCCTTTATTAATATTTCCTCTCAATCCATTAGTGTTTAAATAATATATATGGTTTTTTTAGTCTTTTTACTTTTTTTTATATTCTTAGGGATTTGTCAAGATTAATTTTTATGCCCAATTTTCCATGTTATTATAGTCAGGCATGTATGTGGTTCTAGGCCTCTTAATTGTGTGAAAAGAGATTCATTTGAGAGGTGGGCATGTTTTTTCATTATTTTATTTGGTTCATGATAATGACTCTATATGGCTCCTTATAAACCTATAAAACATTATTTAATCTTCTCACACCGTTAGCACCTTGAACCTATAGTCAGAATCCTATGTGTGTACTCAATGAGAACCTTGACCAAGTTCTTATCTTAGGATGGATGAGATTATTTTTGTCATACTTTCCCATAATTTATTCATAAAATATGTATTTATATACCCTTATGATTATATTTCATGTCCCTCACCTTTCTATACCTAATTTCAATAGTGACTACCCTGTTTGCTTAGTCTACTTTGAAAGGCCTATAGTGACTAAGTGAGGGCTTGATCTCAAAGGCTTTAGGGATGGGAATGGGTCATGAGTGTATGGTAGTGATTATTATGATATTATAATAATATATAGTGACTATAACATTAATTACATGTATGTTTTTTTCAAATTTATGGTGATAGTTCTTTATAGCCACTATAGTGTTACCTTTTTCATACTTGTCAAGAGATCACACACTACACATATAACAATCACCTTAGAATAGAGATTGATGGAGTTGTCATTTTTTGGATTAGATAATTATGGGAGGAAGGATATATTTTAATGGAATCAAGTAGCTCATAATCCAACTTAAAAGCACCCTACACTTCCATACTTGTGCACTAAACACTCTACAACATGGAGAAACTTTGTCTATAATTTGCAAAAGTGGAAACATGAATTTTTTTACTCTCACACCATAAAAAATGTAAAAAAAGGGTTGGGATTACCATTAAAGGACATTAATGATCTATAAAACACATATTCAATCACTAATTTACAAAACTAGTCTAATAATGTACTAAAATTGATGTAAATTATATCCCTATGTAGATGAGGAAGGAAACCCTGACTGCTTAACTTTTTATCCATTATTCATAAATAATAAGGGATTAATATTAAAAATAATTCCTATTATTTTAATGTAATTATACCCACTTCCTATGGCCAATATCTTGAACCCTCATCTTTTCTCTCATGTATGGACTGAGTATAAACTTGAAAGCTTGTCGAAGGATACCAAAGAGTTTGATGGGAAAATGGATCATTTTTGGAACTATTTTACACATTTTCAACATGAAACTCATATGATAAAATTTCCATGATCTCGAAGTGAAAATTTTGGGTTCCCTCTATATGGATCTGACCCTATAAATCTGTACAACCTATAAAACTACTGTAAAACACCCTATTTGCTTGCATTTCTTCATGTTTCAGACCTTGGGATGCCATTGGTGGGAAAGAGGAGGGATAATATGAGTAAACAGACATTTTAAAATAAATGATATAGCTAGGGGAGTTTAAGAGGCATACCTTCCCTTGTGTGGGACCCATTTGATGGGTGAGAAGTAGGGTTGACCCCTAAAATAGACTCTTTATGATGTGAAACCATTTTATGATGAATTTATGATGGCTATTAATAATATAAATTACATATAAACAACCATTTCCAAAAAAATTATAATGCAATATGACCAATATGAAGTGTTTGAGGACCATCTAATGGCTTTAGGGGGTTATGAAGGCTTGAAACTTTTTTTAATGAATAAACCATGAAAAATGACCTTGAATAAAATTTAAACTTCATGTGATTACCTTAAAAAGGCTTTGACACACATGTATCATGAAAAAAATCCCCTCTTAGGAAAATGGTTAAAACAAACACAAATTTTGTGAGAAACAGAAACCTTAATCTTCTCAAATTATCCTAACTTATAGTAAATATCCTTAAGCTTGTAAAAAAAGGTTAAGACCAATTTATAGACTTCAAAATACAATTCACACTCTTTCCCTCACTCAAAGAAAATCATTACTAATATCACAAGACCTCAAACATGCTAGTACATATGGGGGGAGTTTAAGAGACAAACTTCCCATGTGTGGGGCCAATTTGATGGGTGGGAAATGGGTTTGACCCTTAGAATGGATTATTCATTATGTGAAGCCTATATATGATAGATTTATGATAGTTATAATTGACATATCAACACCCCTTTCCAAAAGTTTTATAATGCAATATGACCAATATGAGGTGTTTGAGGATCATATGATGGATTTAGGGGGGTTATGAAGGCTTGAAAATATTTTGAATGAATAAACCATGAACAATGACCTTTAATATAGTTTATAATTCATGTGATTACCTAAAAAGTCTTGGACATGCATGTATCATGCTAACAAAATTCCCTCTTAGGAAAGTGGTTAAAACAAACCCAAATTTTGTGAGAAATAGAAACCTTAATCTTCTCAAATTACCATAATTTCTAGTAAATATCCTTGTCAAACAAGGTTAAGACCATTATATATAATTCAAAACAAAATTGACAATCTTTACCTTACTCAAGGATCACCATGACTACTAGCACATCACCCAAGACCTCAAAATATGCTAGTATATATGATGATCTATGTAAGTAATGTTTAGTACATATCAAGACACATTAAAAAGTGCTAAAAGGTTCAAAATGAGACCAAATATGGCATCACCATATAGGAAGGTCACCATGTGCAATATTGGGTGGGTGTCATGGGAATGTTTTTTATTTTAGCAGTTGACATTTGGCCTGGGACGATAAATTGTCAAAAATCACACCACAACTTATACCATCACAAACAAGCTTTAAATTGCATATTTTTTCCTATACCATAGAATAATGTACCTGAAAATGTGAAAAAACACATTGAATTATAGGTAAGGAGAGTTTTAAATAACATCTGGGTCATTTAGAGGTCAAATCATGGAATTTGAAGGTATTAAGAACTATATTTTCTTTATTAGGTTAGTTACAAGGTTTAAAAAGGGTATGATGAGGTTTATGTTCTTAGAAATGGTTCATAAATTAAGGGGGTCCATTCCAAAAACTTATGAAAATAATTCCTAGTAGGAAAACCCCTCTAATATCCCCTATGGGATTCATTCCCATGCAAAACCTTATGAAAATTTTAAGCAAAAATCTGACATCTTCGAGCTCCTTCTCAAGTAAAATAGGGTTCTTTGTCTTTGTGTTGAGTTTTCATACAATTGTGAGACCAAAGGTCTGAACCAATATCATATATTTTAGTTATGTGATCCCATCCAATACCTCAATTAACCTCAATCTACCATTTATTTCCTACAATAAGTTATATCCTTGGTAAACTTGCCTCTTGGTCTAGGGTGACTGTGTATGAAGGCCTAGAAAGGTTCATTTGGGTTTTAAGACCTAAAAAATCATTTTAATAGAAAAAATATCTAAACAAGTTTTATATGATACATGAAATTATTAAACATGATACACTATATCACTAATCCTTCAAGTAGGTCTGAAGTGTTGTTCTTCACTACCCAAGGGTTTGTATACAAATTATGCTTATTGACCCTAGAGGTTTATTTATTGAGTTTTATCTTCTTATTCATTGTATTAAAACTTGATTAAATTATTTTATAAAGTCATATACATTATTTTATCCATGTCACATTCAATCTCCATGAGACAAACTTGTTCCCTTTACTTTGCTTGTGAGTGGGCCTGAAGGTCTCTAATAGACTATATTAATTTGGGTTGAACCCTATCCTTTATGAATATGATCTTATTAAACACATATAATGGAAATGACTACCTTAAACACTCACTCTAAAATCTCATTAAACTTCTTCTCTCCAATCCTATCATATCATCACAATTGTAACATCTACCGATCATTATTACTGATACAAAATACCATCTGTAGATGTGAACTAGTTATAGATGTGCATCACTATTTCCTTAGATTAATTAGAGAAATTAGATGTAGTAAAACCTTTAATAGGTCTATAATAATGTCCAATAATTTTTAGCCCATTTTAAAAATCATTAAACTCCTCATTTCTCCCTCTCACACAATTTTTCCCCATGTATTGTACATAGGCTGACTGTAAACCATTTTACTTGACTATAACTCTTTAAGGCATGTGAGTGTTATTTTTAGAGTTTTATCAATTTAAAAGACTATTTTTAACATTATTTTTAACTTTAATCATTCCAATGAATTGATTGTTCAACCAGAGTTTAATCTCATCATTTCACTCATTTAGATCCATGTCCTTCAAGCTCAATTAGGCTAAGCTGTAGGTGGGTTTTTTTTTGGAATTATTAGACTTAAAAGAAGAAGGTGAATAGAATTTATACCATTTAATATGTATACACAAACTTATTTCACCTCATAACACCACATGAAATTGTGATAATTTAACTTCCTCCTCTCACACATGTCTTCACATAGTGACATACAAGCCACCTTAGCTAAATATGACTACAGACTTCAAAATTTACTTTGATTTATCTTCCAACTAGCCTAATTTTGGCCTCAAATAGAGAATATTAATGTCATTTTCCATACCCAAATCATCCATCACATAATTTAACATTTCATCTTCTTGACTGACATAAGTTCACATTAATTAGAAAGCTTGACTGACTATGCTTAGAATGTCATGGATATAAGTACACATTTTATACTTGACTATAGGTGTATAAAGACATTCAAACTACCTTATTATTGACAATATTACAAAATATCATGGATATAATTTGATATCTTAGACCTAAAAACCACCTACCTTCATAACTATAGGATGATGATTTATTGAAGTAGCCTAGTTATGACTATTATAGGTGATCATTAGGTTCTCTTTCTACCTTTGTACGTACATGGGAGAGTGAGGTAGAGTTAATTAAATTAAAATAGTGTATTAAGTCCTCTATTGATCTCATCTTACCTTGAATTATCATGAAATATTCATGAACTTAATCATGAAATGGTTTGTAACATGAGGCCACAAGAGTGACTTTTACCTTAAGATATGCTTTAAAACCTTAACTTATCTAAAGTATGATAGATGGCCTATTTTTAACTTGATTTTTTTGATTCTCATGAATTTTCTTATTGAAGTCATCATATCTTTCTATAAGTTTGGATGATATACCAGCACTCCATAATTTAACCTTGAGAGTCTTAAAACAAGTCAAAACCTCATGAGATCTCTATTGCAACCTCAATGACTACTATAGATGGCTATTTATTAACATCATTATCATGTCACCTTTAGAAAATGTAAGGATTTATTATTGGAATTAAGGGAAAATTATCCATGTAATTTTTTTTTAATTTTCCTTGTCAACCTTTTACAAGCTTATTTCTTGTCTCATATCAATCAAGTCTCTTTCATCATGATATACAAGCCTGTGTATGGGCAATTAGTCCTATTAGCCCTAATTATACCTTTTGATCTTATGATTGTAATTAGTAATTTTAATAAACTTAAATATTGTTTTGAAGTTATTTCATTCTCTTCCACAAACCTTTAATTACTTTTTTACCCCTTGATCATTGATATTTTCCATGATGTTTCTATTTCATTACTCATTAGACTTTGGGGAGAGTTTATGTAGTTAGGCTTAGGAATGGTTTATTAATTCTTAGATAGCATGTTTTATTAGATTTAATGTATATTACATCCTTTAATGAAAAAAACTTTTAATCTACTCAGGTTC
Organism: Torreya grandis; assembly: GCA_037957365.1. Classification (NCBI taxonomy): domain Eukaryota; kingdom Viridiplantae; phylum Streptophyta; class Pinopsida; order Cupressales; family Taxaceae; genus Torreya; species Torreya grandis. The sequence goes on along the minus strand of JARHVA010005832.1, from coordinate 261,916 downwards.
CTATAAATATCACTTAATAACCTGAATTAAGACATTTTAATAATAGGAACTCATGTTTTAGTGGCTGCACCTTACTAAAAATACTATCTCACCATAGCTCTCTTAAGAAATACATACTTTAAGTTGAATTAATATGTGATTTTTATTGAATGTGAGTTTGTGTAAATAAATAGGTGGAAAATTGATAACTCTTAACGATAAATAGACTCAGTTATCAAAACCAAATCATGCCATGAAGCTGCCTAAGTAGACCATTCTCAAAGATACTATAGGAGACCTTTTTTTATACCATAAGTACATTTTTAAAAAGAGTTAAATTATTAATAAAACATGGAATAAATAATATTTAACCCATAAATTACCTCACCATAACCATTTTTCTCCATAGAGTTCAAAAGTAAAGAAATAGAGACAAACCTAAACCCTGTCTAGATGACTAAGACATATTGACCCCCTTATACTCTTAGCAATTGTTCATAATTATGTTTATATTAATATAAAAACCAATTCCATTAAATTTAAGGTAATTAGTTTCCCTATATTTTACCAAAATATTTGGACTTGAATCTCTCTCTCTTGACTATACTAAGCAAAAATTGATGGCCTTCCTAGAGTTGTCAAGGAAGTTGATAAGAGAGATAAATCAATTTTCTCCATTTTCACACCTAAAACATATTTAAAACAATTTATTTGATCTTGAAATTAACAAATAATGTCTTTAATATTCCCTTAAGTCAATTATACCTTGAATAATTATATAGATAACCTCAAAAAAATCTTTTTTGACAAACTATGATAACCACTTGAGAAACTTGATGAAACTACTAAATAAGTATTAATTGGACATTTTCATGGATATAAAAGTACCTTATGACCTTATTATGATATTATCCTTCTGTTATCATGCAAAACCTACTCTAAAATCCACAAATTGATCCAAAACGTAATGAACTTGGTTATGAAGTTAGTCAATCATATCACCAACCATTTTTATAAATTATTAATCATGACATCACTTTGACACAAGATATAAAGCCTATAAATATGTTATATACTCTTCATAACTTGAAACAACTTAAAATAAAGTCATAAGGTGGCTAGATAAGCACATGGCCATGATGATCAAAACCTTAAACTCATAAAATTTACCTTAACGTATGTTAATCAAGGTTTTAGATGATGATTTAAAAGAAATTACAAAAATAAAATAATAATCAATAGGGAAAATAATAATACAAGCAATGTTTCAAGTTATAAGGGTGACATTATGACCTATTAGGTCAAAGTTGTCAACATTTTGGTGACTCTGATTAGAAGCTTTCCTATTATGCTTATGAATCAAACCATTGACATGTATTTTGGACTCATGAAAAATATTTTATGTTTTTAAATGAACACTAACAATTTTGACCACTGAATACAAGACTCTTGACGTGAAAGAAGATAACTTTTTCTCTTGTTAAATAAGGAAAGAAGACACATAACAAAGAAAACTAACTAATAAGACACATGTGCAAGAAAATAAATTATTATAAATAAAACATAAGAAGAAAAACATGCTAGGATAACACTTTGAAGAAAAAAACTATGTACAAATGAAGTTATCTCTTGATAGTAATGTTTCAAATGTAACCCATTGATTGGGATTAGAAGTTCCTCAACATCCATCTTAGAAAGTTAAAAATCATTATGGGATTTAAATCTAGATATTATGTATGGGATAATTCAAAGGGATTAAAATGTGATGTGCCTTGCTATTTTAGCTTTGTCCTCATCCCACTTGAGAACTAAGTCTCCTTCTTTGAAACTCCTTTAAGTTGCTCCTTTGTCAAAGGTTCTCTTCACTTATGCTTGGTAAATTTCCATGGCCAACATAGATTGATTTATAACTTCTTCTATATCCATAATCTCAGCATACATCAACTCCATTGGTTCTTTCTATAATAACTCTAATTTATGCATTAGTTCTAAAGTAGGAAAATCAAGTGAAATGGGTAACCTTGCTTCTTTACCATAAACTATCTTTTATGGTAAATTGGCTATAGACCTTTTGTAGGTGATCATATTAGCCCATATAGCTAACTTAAGTTTTAAGTTCCATGATCTCTAATTATCTTCAATAATCCTTCTTATGATCTTCAAAAAGTTCTTGTTTGTGGACTCAACAATTTTATTACCTTGTGGGTAGCAGTTTGATGAAGTGTTGAGGTATACACCATGTTGAATAACCCATTGACTAATCTTAGCTCCCAAAAAATCCATGAAAATTATCTAAAATAATGGTGGAGGGAAGGCCTAATCTTTTAAATAAACCTTCATAAAAATATAACACATTGAATTCATTTGCTTCCCTCAAAGTTACTATCTCTATCCATCTAATGAAGTAATCTATGGAGGTAAGGATCCAAATATGACCCAATATTGAAGGTGGATTAATGTGGCCAATGAATTCTAAACCCCATTAGATAAAAATATGATCCACTAAAATTGGTTAGACAAGTAAGGCTTAAATTCATTCTTTTCCTATAAACATGGCACATTTATTTCATTTCCTCACCCAAACATGACAATCTATGAATATACTTGGCTAATTATACCCACCTCTCATGATTTTAAAGGCTATAGTTATTTTTAATAAATGGACTCCACCATTTAAATTATATAACTATTCAATCAAACTTTCTATTTTACATGTCTCTATGCAGTTTAACAACATACCATTGATGTCCTTCTTGAAAAAAATGCCTTAAAAAAGACTAAAAATAATGGATTGCAATCTAAAATACCCTCTACTTGATGCAGTTAAGTTAGGATTATATAAACAATCTTGAAGGTACCTTACCAAGTATTAAAACCAACTTGAAGATGATGTATGATCAACTGTAACTTCATCAATTATCAATAAAACTACCTCTTTATTCTCTTACAAGTCTCGGTCTAGATGATCACATAATCCTTTAAATCTAATTAGTTTAGTGACTATTGATATTTTTTCCCAAAAAAAATCAAGACATAAATTACCCTAAGGGAACCCCTTAATATTTTGGAAAAATATCTTGAATTGACCCAAATCACAATTTTATTTTATATTATAAAATCTAAAACTCCACCTATAATTTGAAATTTAGAAAATTGCAAATTGTTTCTTGAGATCCAGTTCTTACAATGCATTAACCAGTAAAATCCAAATATTTGATTATAATTTTCAATTTTCAAAATTTTAAATTGCATCTAGACCTTTAGATCCTATAATACACTAATTAGTGGAAACAAGAATCCTAATTGTAATTTAAAATTAGAAAAATTACAAATTGCAATCAAAGTTTTGGTTCTCGTAAACCAAACACCCCATAAAATCCAAAAATTAGACTACAATTTGTAATTTTAAAAATTGAAAATTGTAGGTAAAGTTCTAATTCTCATGAACCATTGTATCTAGGATATATAACTCAAAGAGAAATTTTTAATTTTTAAAATTTTAAATTATAATCTAGGTTCCACTTCTTACCATCAACCTAGCTTGTGGAATCTAGAACACCAAGTGCAATTTATAATTTTGAAAAATTGTAAATTGTAATCTAGGTTCCACTTCCTACCATCAACCTATCTTATGGGATCTATAACACCTAGTGTAATTTAAAATTTTAAAAAATTTCAAGTTTATCTTAGATTTCTAATTTCCCATTCTCAATGAAGTCATCCAATCCCTCCCCTTGGAATCTAGAGGTCACCATGCAATTTGTAAGATTACAAAATTATAAAAATGTCTCCAGACTCTGGATTTTCACTAGATACCTCCATGAATGCATTAGTTATATATAAATTCAATGTATATCAATGGAAATTAAGTGTTTTTAATTCATTTTTAACTTGTTAAATCAATATTTAGATATCTAGTAGTGATGCCAAGACATGACATTTCTCTATCAACATCGAGCCATGTATCAAACCATGACCCTGCAAACCTTGAGCCACATATTCAAGTAATGCTATGATGGCCTACTCCACCCTTACATAATAATATATTAAAACTTATACATTTCTTTTAGACATTATTTCTTGTAACCCAATATTATTAAGTTTCTTTCATTTTTATAAATATTTGGTTACCATTAATTAGGGTTTGTATTGCTTAAACCATCATTTAGTTTTAAAGTTTTCTCATCTTGTTATCGATTGAGAAGTTTGTATCTTGAGAGGTCATACTTTATAGATGTTATATAATATTAGAGATCTAAAAAATTCTAGAGGTCATAATTTCATCATAAAAACCTAAGTATTTTCTCCCAAATTAATAGTCAAACCTAGGGTTTATAATCACATAACCAGGTAAATATACTAGTGTATATTCACATACCCAAAGCATATTCCATTGAAGTATTGCTCCAAGTCCCCTATGGACTTATGAATTACTTATATCACATTTATTTCCCATGGGATTTCAACATGTAAATTACACCTCTCATCTTCATTAAAATTTCCATTGCTTCAAGTACCTCCCATCTCTATGGGATTTCTACTTGCTTAGAATAGTTCCAAGTTTTATTAGACATTCATATTACTCAGTACACCTCCTAGTTTCATGGAGTTTTCACTTGATAAAAAAATGCTAATTTTTTTAAGAATTTAGACATGTATATATAACCTCCAATCTCCACTAGATATTTTACCTACTTTTTACACCTACAAATCTCAGTAGCTTTTATAGTTGTTTTTTATTAAGCATTCTCTCTAGAATTCATGTCTAGGAAAGAGATGAATTTCAAGTTGAAATTACCTAGGGTGAATCTAAATATCTAATCCATCACCACTAATATCATAGATATAGACCTAGGTCATGTTAACTTAGGGGAATTCTAGACCAAAATAAATGTAGAGTTCAAGAACAACTGGATCTAGAGTATTCATGACTCTAGACTGCCACAAGTAGCAGCTTTCCCCCTAATGGTACAAAGCCTTGAGATAGTGATAACACTATAAAAAAACTATGATGTTGATAAAATAGAGGTACTAAATGATAAAATGGAAATAATTATAAATATGGACATAGATTTCATTGATTCAGTATTTGTGATCTTAGAGTTTGAGAGTTATCTAGACATAATTCCGTAAACATCCTAAAAATTATTTCAAGAAAATAACATGGGATGATAAATAATAATAAATACATAATGGTTTAATACCTTTAAGTCTACCTCTACCAGAATACCAAATATTTTGGAAAGAATTTATTTCAAATATGAGGTTGGATACATAATAATATTGTTACACAGGATCACTAGTAGTCCTAATGGAAAGAGCTTCTAGAAGTGGATGTAATAGTACATTTAAGTCATTCATGAAAATAAAAATATATATTTTACCTAACTGAATATTGACTCCCTCCATAATCATTTGATAGAGGTAAAAACAATAGGTAAATTCTTATGACTAGCTACCTAGTATAAATACTATCTAAAGGGAGATCTTTCTTTGGCATCAAAACTATAGCGAGTTAGGCCACTAAAGTGTATAAATATTATGATGACCTCACATTATAGGCTAGTAGACAATACCATGGTAGGATAAATGATGCATTTTTTTATTACATTATAATAATGTTTGATTGAGAGCTAGAGAGAAAAAGATTCTTTGATGTAACTACTAAAGAAATCACCTAGTGGGGTTCCTACTTCATTTAATTACCCACTTATACCTACATTAGGGTATGTGGATTTAGTAGCTACCCTTACACACTCTCAATATATGTGAGTGATAAGTGGGAATTGATGGAGCTAGTAAGATAACTTGTGGAAACTCATAAGCTTCTATCTAATAAACGTAAGTTGGAATTCATTTCCCAATCAGTAGTGGAAGATACCCATTCCCCTCCATACTCAAAGCCAAGTGTGATAATGAAAAAATGACATAGATGACCCTTAAGGATTTGGAGGTGAGTCTATATTATAATTTTCATGGTAACATCACTAACACACTAGGAATATTTATATATTTCCATGATCCATATTTCAAAGATTATGGGATGGTTTAGATGACAAAGAAGAGGTCAGATTGAGAGACCATTCTAGATTAACCTTAGATCAGGTCAAATATTCTAATTTAGAACTAGTCATTGAGGATTTGGTGGATGATGAGTCTCTAATAAATAATAACTATTAGATGGTGGATCTTAATCTCATTTTAATTCCCAAATCCTAGCATGAGGGGTGTGTTAGGACAACCCCCCCACACTATGATCAGTATGGGGGTCTAGGGGGTAGTGACCTATTTTAGAGCCCCCCTCATGGGAGTTTAGTGGTAGCACACCCAAAGTATAATTTTATTAAAAATGAATTATAAAATATTTTAATTTCATAGTAAATCTAAACCATTCACTATTAGGTTATAGATTTACTGGTAGAAATTGTGTTTGTGAATTTTTCCATATATGTAACCCTCCTTTCGATATGAGGGAATTGTAATTGTGGTACCATGTTGTATGTGAGTGAAGAGGATATTATAGTGGTTATATTTTAGGTTTTCCCCTTAATTTTTTGGACTAAATAGTAAGGACTGGATATTTCTATGTGGATGTAACCCCTATTGGGTGAACCATGTTAAATATGTTTCTCTATTCTGTTATGTATTATACATTTTATTTCCATATTTAATTCATTAATATTGATTTGTGTTTTGTATTCCTAACAAGAACTACTACAAATAGATCATTACTCAACCCTTTCTAGTAGTGAGGTGGTTTATCCTTGAATATTTCTCTTTGATAGATAGAACTGCACTATAATCAATAAAACACTAAATTAGCTAAGGAGTAAATGGGTCCCATTGACCAAGGATACAAGTAGTATCATGGAAAAGATATTAAAGCTCAAGGAATGAGGAATTCTTACATCAATAAAGTGTCCTAGTGGCACAATAGGATAACAATCAAAGAGTCTATCAATCTCCCATAATAAGAAGAAGAAATATAAGGCCAAGTAAGAGTAGTCAAGAAAATATGGAGAAATATTAGATCAACTGATCATCATCTCATTTGAGGACACAACTATAGTTTAAGCATCCATAGCTTCCACACCCATATCAGACATAGTGATAACTCCTATCTCTTTAGTTCACCCAACACCTATTTTTTTGTTTCTATGATACCAACACCTCCTCCTATCTCCACTCCTCTTTCTCCCCAAGTGACTCCATCCTTCATTCACACCAATTTAATCATAATATCAATTTCATTACAACCAATACAAGTAAGTCAAGTGGACACTCATATTTCACCTTTAGTGGATACTCAGGTTTCCATTTCACTCCCTCCTTCCAAAATTCCTTCCATTCCTTTAATAATTCCTTCCATTTTATTTACAATTCCATCCATTCCATCCCTATTATTTTCAAACATAACCCAATAATATATAACCATAGACTTAGATAATCTAACTTCAATTTTGTTGTCCATCCTAACTCCTAGGATAAGTACTACCTCATATTCATCCATTTTCATCTTCCCTATTTTACCACCCCTAATTGGCCCTACTACTTGATTGACTCATTTGATGTTTTAGCCTCCACACTTCCATTAGTCCCCAAGTTTTGAATTCCTATGTCTACTCCCCCATTAATATCATTTCCATCTCTTACACCCTTAGTAGACACATCTATTCCCATTTTACCTACCTCTTCCATAGATACCCCAACCCCTTTAGTGGAAAAATTAGAGAAACAAGTTATTGATACAAATGTGGACTTACAACCTACAAATGGAGATGAAATTATAAAGAAATATACTGATCAATAAGTGGCAATATCAGAACATGATTCAACACTTATCACCATGCCTACCAATGCAACATCTTCAACTATAGATTATCAAGTGAAAGTGTCTACACAACAAGATGCTACCCTAAGTTGGTTAGCACAAATAGTGGGGAGGAAATGCAAGCAAATGGTTTCTCCCTATACATTGGATTTTGGTCTTTCAAATGCAAAAAAGAAATCTAAGACTACTCCTTTGACCTTCTCAAGAATATTATGCGACTCAATAGGGAAACTATATGTAGATATTGAAATCCCCCCACTAGATAAATAGAAAGAAGGTCTAGTGGTGGGGGACTATCAAGTATCAAAGGTTCACCTTAGACATCTTATGAGGGATGGGTTAAAACATTATGTTTAATATAGCATCAACTCCATATTTGAGAAACTAGATATTGACAAGGTCACTAAGAATGAGTTGAAAAATAAGGTTTCACAACTTAAAATTACACTAAATAAATGTATAGATACCGTTATTCCATCAACACAACCTAAACCAAGATAACCAGTCATCTAGATCATAGATCAGATAACACTTGATGTGGTGATAGAAATTACAAGCATGAGAAGGGATCCTGAGAATTGGTAAGAGGAAATCATCTCCAAGGGTAAAAAAATTATTGATGTGATAATGGATCACGTTGAAATTTTGAGAGATATAAGGGATACACTAAGAGGACTAGTAAACAAGTATGAGAGAGAGGTAAAAATCTTGAATTTTTACTATCCCAAATTAATAGTTGTGGACTCTATTGGTATTTACATCCTCCTTGTAGAAAAAATATTGAAAATTGATGAGGATAAAAAGTAATTACATAGAGTAGCTCAATTTTGGATAAAGATACTTACAAAGATTACCTATAAGGTCAAGGTTACCCATGACAAGGCCATTGACATGATATATGACATGGAAGATTTGTTGAATAAATTGTCATAAAAGACATCATATTATGAATATAACCTCCTTTTAGTAGAGGAGTTACAAAATAAATTCAAGGAAGTGGTTGAAAATGAATCTGCATGAGACACCATCTTTACCATTAAATCTATCCACCATTATACTAGGTATCAGAATATGTTGGATCATATTGGTAAAGAGATTCAAACATACAAAGATTTGAGAAGAGAACTTTTTGATACATTGATAGATTGTGAGATCACAAAACTCTACTCCTTTGGACTAGATGTGCATAAAATACATGAGATATTCAAGGCTTTTGATGCATATGTCAAGAAACTATAAGCTGAGAAAGAAAAAGATGAAGAAAAAGTGTTGAAGATTGATTAACTAATCTATGAAAATAATTCTTGTATTTTGTATTTTTATTGTTGTAAAACATTTTAAAGTTGTAAAAGCATAACTTGGAAATTTCAGCTATTCTTTTGAAAAATCCTTTTGAGAAAGGACCATGTGTATTTTACACTTTATATTTTAATAGATTAGAAATCGTAAAAAGTAGACTTTCAAATTACATTTTTAATTTTTATAAGTTTTAATTTATTAAGTTGTAAAAGCAAATATCAGAAATTATAATTCTAATTCTAACAAAGTGATATGACTTTCAAGTTGTAAAAATATCACTTGGAAATTTCAATTTAGGGTTTTTCAAAAAAGTAACTTGAGTTATTTCTTAGTTATCTTTTGTTCAATGAATGAGTTCCACTTTGGTAACCCATTTGAATGAAGAGCCACTTACAAATACATGAAGAGGACCCAAGGCATTACATGAAGTTGTCTCAAGTCTATCCACACCACACCAAGTTGGGGATCACACCCATCTCTTGCATGATCTCTTCCAAACCATTTTACCAAGCCAAGGGTGACATAAGTTGAAGATCACACCACTTTTTGCATAAAACTATATATTTTCATGATTCTTCTACTAGGTGTTAGTGTTGCTAATAACTACATTTCATTTATGATATCTTTTGTATAAATATGGACAAGACCCTATAGCCCAATCTATCTTTTTGTTGTTATTAATATTATTCTACATTTTGAATGTATTTTCTACATGGTGTAACCTCAAAAATGAAAAATAATTGAATATTTGTCTTTCTTGTCTAAGGAATCCTTGTGTATGCAACTTATTTAAATATTTATGGATTTTAAATTATTATTTTAGTCATGAAATTTCATTTTTAGTATTTTCTAACCTTTTATAAGATTGTTTGATTAAAATAAAAGAATCTTGTCCCTTTTATGAAAAAAAAATTACCTTTGATTTCCCATTTGTATGAGTTTGTGATGCTATAATATTCAATATATTTTATGTTCTATTATGTTCATTCAAACAAGCATGTTATAACATACACTATAATTTTTTTAGTGAAATCACTATTTTTAGTTCTAAAAATTTCATTCTCAAACTCTTTTCCCCAATCAAACCCTAGTTTAGGAAAAAAACACTAAAGTAGTAGAATTTATATAAAATTAGTATTTTATCAATTCCACTATATTTAGTGAAAGGAAGTAAATATTCTCTAGAGGTTCACCTAAACTCACCAAGGTCCTATAGATTGGAGGTGTTCCCATTGTATCATTATTTTTTTCACAACAAGCTACTAGATGATGAAACATGTGCCAAATCTATGTGGTAACAATTTTTGGCACACCTGATGGGACCTAAAAATTACAAAGAGGTTGATGTTTTTCTTAGATATCATTGTATTATCCTCATACAAATTTGAAAATAACCTAGTGACTTTACTGGCTTATGGATTCATACTTACAAGGTTTGTATATACCAAACAAGCAAAGAAGATCATCTACTAAAGGTAAGAGAGTTAATTTTTTAGAATTATCATTTCCTTAAAAAAAGAGATCAAAATCAATTGTACCTTACCTTATATTATATCTTAATATTTTATTTACATCTCCTCCAAGTACTCCCATTAGTTTCATAATTCCCACAATGGCTAGAAATATGAATTTTGTAGATTTGAATAGAGGAAACCCACTCTAGTTGGTCTATTATGATGATATTATGACCTTGGATTTGAAAATCCATCCATATTTTATTGATGAAACTTCCACCACTCCTATGGAAAACATATAAGATATTGTTAATCTATATTTAGTCCATAATGTGGTGTAAGATAATGTTGCAATCAAGTTCTAGTCTCCTCTTTCAAAGGTAAATCCTTACAATGGTAGAAAAGTCTTTTACCTGATTCCATCCATGTTTGGGATGACTTAGGTATTATATTATGTAATCAATTTAAAGACAAAAATGACCACCTTTCCATGGTTGAATAGTTAACTATTATTCAATGGACTCCTCATGAGCACTTGACTGATTTCAATTTTTATTTTTTTAAGTCAAAATATAATTATAATATTGGTCTAACTAACTCCAAATAATTATTTCTTATATTAATTGAGATCCATTAATAGTGATATAAATGATATGATCTAGTTAATGGGTGGTACCACACTTCTTAATGCCAATGAGATTGTAATAAGGGAAGAAAATTATTTAATATAAGTAGCAAAAATTTCCCCAAGGTTACCAATACCTCTATTTATAGAAATAGCTCCTATTCCACCACTTTTAATCGATCCAATTCCCACCATGATAAAATCACAAAATTCAACTCCCAAACCTAAAGATGATTAATATAAGGTTAAATCACCACTCAAGAGTTTTGGAAATGAATTAGTATCAAAGAAGAAGTAGCAATCCTAGAACTATAATCCTTATTAGTAGGCTAACCTAGCATACCAACCTAATAAGTAGCCATATCAAGGAAATTCAAAAATTTAGAGTCAAAATATGCAAGCAAAACTTCCCAACATCCATGTTTTACCTACACTAGGTTCTATAAAAGTTATTGTACATGTTCAAAATAACTTGGCTCAGGAGTTTGAGTGGTGTATTTTTTTCTCTCAACCACATAACTAGAATACTTGTCTTAATAGTTTTATCAATCAATATTTTATATTAAAAGATATATCAAGTATATAAGGATATCAAAAGTAATCCACTTTACAATAAGTAGATACACAAAAACCTACTCAAAGGTGATGCAACTATTATAAACTACAAAGAGGATGAATTTTGTGGTGTGAATCAAGAAAAAGCTTTATTTAATGGTGGAGGTCTAGTGGTATCCAATATACATTCAAAAAAATATCAATATAAAGTGATCAAATCCCCAAGGTGGAATAAGATACAACTTCTAAAGTTGTACAAGAACTTGCAAAGAGCAACACAGTACAAAGGCCACACTTTATACCAATGGACTAGACCAAAGAAAAAGTGCCAACTCAAAATCTTGTAAAAGAGGGCATATATATTGAAAAGGTACTCTTAAAGGTTGGTAATTTACCTTTTAGTATTGTTGAGCAAATGAAGAATACCAATCTAAATGTTACTATGTGGGAAGCACTATCCATTCCCACGCAAAGGGATTTGCTACAAGAGGCTTTGAAAAACTTATAGTTAACTGATAAGGTTCTAGCTAAGGTTTCTAATGCTATAATTAATGTGTCAACCATAAAATTATACTAAAATTAGTAAAAATGGTAAGCCTCCCCCTTTCTATCTTTCACTTATAGTAAGGAATAATCTCATTCATAATTGCATGATAGATTCAAGGGCTCATAGTTCAGTGATGCCCAAGAAATTTTTGGATGCCCTTGGTATAAAATATACACCTAATAATAAAGGAGTTTTTTAGTTATATGGGACTATTATTTAAATATTAGGAACAATAAAAGGGTTAAATATAACTATTCATGTTTCTCCAATCTTGTCAATCTCTCAAGACATCTTAGTTATATATCTTCCCCCTTACTTTACCATTTATCTTTAATGATATTTCACTAAAAATATGTGAGGATATATATCTAAGGATTGGTATCAAATTTTTCTTAGGACAAGATATTTAACTAGAGTAATAATAATAGTTAAGATAATCCTAAAATATCATATTTAGCCATACAATCCTATCCTTATTATGGATATGAACTGTACACTATAAAATCATGAAGAAGAAGAGGATCATAAAGTTACAACCCCTATACAAGATATTTTAGACACTCATTTGGATGAATATGGATTATCCATCCAATTATATCCTTATTAATATGTATAGGAAATAGGTTTGGGTATATATTATATTTATGAGAATGATGTAATTATCCCAAACCTAGTAAAACCAACTAAAGATCTTTAGGGAATGTGGAAATTGTTATTAAATGGTTTGAGAAGTAGGAATGGTGTTGTTATAGGTATTGTCTTGATCTCTCCATAGAAGGAAAGCTATTTATATAATTTTAGACTTTAAGTTAGCTACACATATAATATAGCTAAATATGAATCTTTGATTCAAGGTCTATAATTGGCCAAGGAGAAAGGGATAAAATAAATACAAATACTTAGAGATAGTGAGATAATTATTTATGAATTGAGATATAAAAGAGTAACTATGAAAAAATTGTTAATATCTTACAAACACAAGGTTTGGGACTTGTTATAAGACTTTACCACTTTAAACATTCAAGTAGTACCAAGAGGACAAAATAAAGGTGCTAATTATACGGCCTTCATAGGCTCCTAATATAACCTACTAGAAGAAATAAAAACAAAAAATAACCAACATGTAAGGTTGATAATAGGGCCATCTATTCCTAATAATGCAACTAATTATCAAGTCTTTGATAGTGATCATCAAATTATTAAATTTATAAGACAAGTTAAATTCTCAGATAGGAACCAGTCAAGACTCCAAGATCAATATGGAGATAAAATAATCTAGATGAAGACAAGAAAACTACCTATGAGTATGGTTAAACTAAAAAATATCTTGAATTTAGATTATTAGATAAAAGGCAAAATGAAGAACATCATGGTAAATGAATAATATTGTGAGATATTAATCATCTCAGAAGGAAAATCACTAAAGATAGGAAAGATATATAATTACTCTAAAAATCAAGATTTTGTTGAGTTGTGTCAAGAATTTCATGATAACTTCACTTATATTTATCATGATCTAAGAGGGTTTCACCTGATCTTAGCTCAACATATGATCGATCTTGATCCAAATACCAATCTTGTTAGATAGAAGTAGAGACCAATTAATCCAAAGATATAACCCCTTATAAAGAGTGACGTATGCAAATTGATAGAGGCTAATATTGTTTTCCTATCAAGCACTCATCTTGGGTTGCTAATTTGGTCCCTATGAGAAATAAATATGGTGAAATAAGTCTTTGTGTATATTTTAAGGGTATGAATAAGGCATCTCAAAGAATAATTATCTTCTTCACCCTATGGAACAAATTATACAAAGTGTATTAGGATTTGAAAGGTTTTCTATTCTAGATGGTTATTCTAGATATAACCAAATCTTAGTGCAAGAATCAGGATAGTTCAAGACTACTTTCACCATAAAATGGGGTACACATGCATATAAAACTATTTATTTTAGTCTGACTAATGTTAGTATAACATTTTGGAGACACATGGAAATGAAATTTAGAGGTTTGATAAATAACATGATTCTGGCATACCTAGATGATATCATTATTTACTTAAAGCATGTTGATGTACACCTAGATCACCATAGGAATTTTTTTGAAAGTTGTAGAGAATCTAGATTTTCCCTCAATCCTAAGAAATGTTTTTTCTTAGTTAATCAAGGGACACTACTAGGACACATTATGTCAAAAGAGGGTCTTGAAATAGACCCAGAGAGAATTAGTGTTACATATACATTATAACTATAAGCCATAAGAAATTATTACCAAGTTTTTTTAGAAAAAATTAACTATGTAAGAAGATTTGTTTGAATTTTTTCCTTTATGGCTAAACCCCTTATTATAATGCTCAAGAAGGGTATCATTTTTAGATAGACACATGAGGGAAAAGAAACATCTAAAGCTATCAAATAAGCTATTTCCCAAGATCCTACCCTAGTCAACCCAAACTATAAGAAATATTTCATTTTCTATGCTTTTGGAGTGGAAGGAAACATATTATATATTCTAACTTAGTACAATAAAGAATAAGTGTAATAACCAACATCTTTCTTTAGTTAATCCCTGAATGATTATGAATAAAATTATAGTTCCATGGAGAAGCAAGTATATACTAGGATGAATGCTCTCAAAAATTTCAAGCATATGCTCTCCAACAATAAAATTCATCTAATGGTGAGCCACCAAAGTGTCAAAGAGTTCTTAATGAATCAAGAGATAAATTAAAAAAGAGTAGGATGAATCACAAAGGTCATGGAATATGATGTAGACATCAAGATCACCAAGCTTGTAAGAGGGAAAGGATTATGTGAACAACTGGATTCTGATATCAAGACTATTGAAGTAGTATCTAAAATAGTATAAGATCAAAGTGCCCCTTAGACAACCAATCCACCTATTTTCAATAGTTTGATCTATGACATGACCATTTTCTTATCTATTGGAAAATATCTATATGACTTTTAGCAGTCAAATAAAAGGAATTTGAGACTCCAATCCATTCCCTATGTTCTTGTTTATGGAATATTTTTCATAAAATATATGAATGGATTCATGCTAAGATGTATCTATCATAATCAAGTCCCCAAGGTGCTTGAAGAATTTCATGATGGCCCATCAGGACGACATTTGTATGTAAGAACCATGACCATTAAAATAATGAGAGGGGGCTATTATTGGCTTGAGTTAGTTAAAGATGCCCACCAATGGGTAAAGAACTATGAGAGGTGTGATTCCTTCATAGGTAAATAAATATTATTAGCTTTCCCCCTGAGACTAATTCAATCAGATTAATTATTTTCTCAATGGGGATTAGATTTCATTGGTATGATCAATCTACCATTCAGTATAAGCTACAAATGGGTCCTCATAGAAATAGACTATTTCACATGATGGACTGAAGTAGTTGCACTGAAAGATGCCATGGAGGTGTTTATACTATAATTCATAGATGATATAGTCTCAAGTTTTGGTGTTCCCCATATCATTATCTCAAATAATGTGAAAGCATTTATGGGCACTCAAGTGAGAGAATGGTCTATGAAGTATAATGTATACCTTAGTACCTCTTTTAATTATTACCCATAGGGTAATGATGTGGTTGAGTCTACCAATAAGAACGTCATAAGAATTATCAAAATAATAATGGAGTTTAACCAAAGTACATGGCACACTAAATTAAATTAAGCACTTTGGGATGATAAGATCACCCTAAGAGATCCATTTACAACCCCCAATTAATTTTAGTATATGGAAGGTAATCCCAAGTCTTATTATGAATTGAGTTACACTCTTTAGAGCTCAATCACCAATTAGATTTCATTGATAATGATGAAATGACATTAACATTGGTTGAACTCATGGAACTACAAGAAATCAAGAACCAATCAATGAAACTCCTTGAAGAAAATTAGGTTCAAACTAAGAGGAATTTTGACAAAAAGGCATTTGATAGGAGATTCAATGAAGGAGACATGGTTCTAAAATGGGATATAGACAAGGTTAAAATAAGTAACCACACTAATTTTGATGAAATATAAAGTGGTCCATATATTATAACTCAATGTAAAAGAGATAATGAATTCTAGCTATCTAAGCTCTATGGATCAAAATTGCCTATCCTATTCAATGGGATATACCTAAAAGTTTCATTTTGAGGTTAGAGTTCGTTCCAAAAATAAAATCTTGTATATGATATGGTTAGTTGTGTTTTTAATAAGTGAGTTCATATAAGTCAACTCATTAGGAGTTTCTATTTCCTTAGTTTATTCTATTTTTGCTTGTTTTTTTTTTGTCTAGGCAAATCCCAATTTATTTTTCACTAGTTAAATTATGTTAAGCTTAAAATGACTCCATGCCTAATAAACTAGAAGGATACTAGAAAAAAACTATTTAGAATGAAATCATCTCATAGAAGTCACTAAAAATGTTGATATTTTTCCCCCAAAATTATCAAAATATCAAGTACCCTAATGGAGACCCCCTAATTTTTTTGAAAAATGCCTTGAATTGACCTAAAGCACACATTTCCTTTATATTTTAGAATCTATAACTCTACCTACAATTTGTAATATGCAAAATTACAAATAACTTCCTAAGCTCTAGACCCCATAATGCATTATTTGGAAGAATCCAAATATTTAATTACAATTTCAAATTTCAAATTTTCAAATTTTAGATAGACCTTTAGATCCTATAATTCAATAACCAATGGAAATCAAAAACTTACCTAAAATTGGGAATTTGTAAAACTGTAAATTGTAATCAATTTTTTAGTTCGTACAAACCAAACACCCCATGGAATCTGGAACTTAGACTTTAATTTGGAATTTTCAAAATTACATTTTGTAGGTAGATTTATGCTTCCTTTTAACCACTCTATCTAAGATATAAAACACAAAGAGTAATTTACAATATGTAAAACTAAAAATTACAATCTAGTTTTTTATTCTTATCAACAACCTAGCTTACAAAATCAAGAACCCCAAGTGTAATTTGAAATTTTAAAAAAATTTAAATTTCTCTTGGAGTTATGGTTTCCCATTTTCAAATAATTTAACCAATGCCTCACCTCAAAATTTGGAGGTCAACATGAATTTTTAAAAAAATGAAAATTGTAAAAGTGTCTCCAAACTCTGGATTTATGCTAGATACCTCCATTAATGCATTAATTACAATGAAATTCAATGTATATAAATGGAAATTAAGGGTTGTTAATTCATTTTTAAATTGTGAAATTGAGATTTAGATCTTTGATAGTGATGCCACACTATGACCTTTCACTAGTAATCTCAATCCATGTAGCAATCCATGACCCTAAGAACCTTGATCCATGTCTTTAAGCAACTCCATGATACCCTAATCCACCCCTATATGGTATTTTGTTGAAACCTCTATGTTTCTTTAAGAGTTTATTTCCTATAATCCAAGCTTGTTAAGTTTATTTCATTTTTACAAACATTTGATTGCCATTCAGTAGGGTTTTCTCATCTTGTTGTAGATTGAGATTTTTGTATCCTGAGTGGTAATATTTTTGAATCTTTCTAAAATAGTAGAGATCCTAGGATTTATTTTCCAAATTTCATCATAAAAACCTATGGATTTTATCCCAAATTCACAATCAAACCTAGGGTTTGAAATTACAAAACCAAGCAAATATACCAATGTATATTTAAATATCCAAAGCATATTCTATTTCAATATTCTTACAAGTCCCTTATGGACTTTTGACTTGTTTAGATCACCTTTATTTCCCATAGGATTTCAACTTGCGAATTACTCCTCTCATCTTCACATAAATTTCCATTACTTCAAGCACCTCCCATCTCTATAGGATTTAAACCTGTTTAGAATAATTACATGTTCCATTAGACATTCCTTTTACTTAGATTAGAACATGTCACAATTCTATGGAGTTTTCACTTGCTTAGAATAACTCTAAGTTCTTTTAGGCTTTAGACTTACACAGAGCACCTCTAATTTCCATTGGAGATTCTACCTAATTCTAACACCTTCAAATCCCTCCATCTTTTATAGTTGGTTTTCACTAAGCATTCTCTCCAATATTCATGTCTAGGAAGGAGATGAAGTTGAAGTTGAAAGGACCCAGGGTGACTCTTATTCTATAATCCAACACCATTGAGATCACATATAAAGACCTAGGTCACATTGACATATGGTATTTTTAGACTAGAATAAACATAGAGTTCAAGAATAACTAGATGCAGAGTATCTATGACTCTGGGTTTCCATAAGTAGTATCTTTTCCCCTAATGGTTCTAAACCTTAAGCTAGTGCTAACACTAGCACAACATTATGATGTTGACAAAAGAGAGGTCCTAAATGACATTGTGGAAAGGATTCTAAATCTAGACCTAGATTTCATTGATTTAGTATTTATGATCCTAGAGTTCAAGAGTTAACTATACATATCTCCATAAATATCCCAAAATTTATTTCAAGAGAAAACCTTGGGATGCAATAGAATGATAAATAAATAATATCTTAAGACCTTGAAGGTTAGCTCTACTAGATTTCCAAAGACATTGGCAAGAATTGATTTCAAAGATGAGGTTAGATACATAATAATATTTTTGTATTAGATAATTGGTATTATTTATGCAAAGATCTCCCAAGAATGGATGTAATAGTATGTTTTATTCATTCATGAAAAAAAAAAATATCCACTAGGCCCAACTCATTACTGGCTCCTTCCATAGGCATTTGATGGCTGTGTAAAAAACAAGTAAATTATATATGACTAGCTACTTGGTATACATACTAGCCAAGCAGAGAGCTTTCCTAGGCCTCAACACTATAGCTAGTGAGACCAATAAAGTGTATAACTATTATCCTTACCTCACATTGGAGGATATTATATAACACTTCATGAAGGTCAATGAAGTATTCATTTATTACATCATAATAATGTTTGACAAAGAGATGGAGAGAAAGAGATTATCTGATGCAACTATTGTAGAAATCACCTGATGGGGTTCCTACTTCATTTAGTTCCCCACCTATTCCTAATTTAGGGTATGAATATTTATTGGATATCTTTACACACTCCCAAGATTTTTGAGTGATAAGTGGGCATTGATAGATCTAGTAATATAACTTGTGAAAACTCACAATATTCTATCTAGCAAACATAAGTTGGGAATTCATTTCCAAAATAATATCAAAATATACACATGCCCCTCCCTACTCAAATCCAAGTGTGTTGATTCAAAAATTATATAGATGACCCTTAGGGCTTTAGAGGTAAGTTCATACTATGATGTTCATGGTAACATCACCAGCACACTAAGAATCTCTACATATTCCCATGTTCCATACTTTGAAGATTATTGGGAGTATTTAGATGATAAAGAGGAGGTTATATTGAGAGAAAATTCCATAATGAACTTAGATCATGCCAAATATTTTAGTTTTTCACTAGTCCCTAAGGATTTGGTGGATGGTGAGTCCCTAATGGACAAAAAATACTAAAAATAGATAACTACTCAACCCCTTCTCGTAGTGAGGTTATTTATCCCAAAATATTTCTCTTTGATAGATATAAATACACATATAATTAGTAAAACACTAAATTAGCTTAGGCGTAAAGGGGTCCAAGTGACCAAGGATACATTGAGTATCATAGAGAAGCTATTAAATATCAAGGAAGAAAGAATTCCTCCATCAATAGAGGGTCCCAATGGCAGAGTGGGAGAATAATAAAAGAGGCCAGTGATATACCATAAGAATAAGAATAAATATAAGGCCAAAAATGGGTAGTCAAGAAAAGATGGAGAAGTAACAAATCAACTAATCATCATCTCATTTGAGGACATAGATACATTTAAATCATCTATAGCTTCAACCCCCATATTAGTCATAGTGACAACACCTATCTCTATAGTTCACCCAACACCTATTTCTATTATTTATATGGATCCAACAGCTCCTCCTTATATCTCCACTCCTCCTTTACCCCAAGTGACTCCATCCTTTATTCCAACAAATTTACCTGTAGCATCAAATTCATTATGACTAGTGAAATTAAGTCAAGTGGACACTCAAGGTCTCTCTTTAGTGGATACTCAATTTTCCATTTCACTACATCCTTCCATAATTCCTTTCATTCCATATATAATTTCCTCTATTCCATTCTTATTAATTTCAAACATAACACAATTGTATATAGCTATAGACTCAGTCATTATAATTTTAGTTATATTATCCATCCCAACTCTCGTGATAAGTACTACCTCATATTCATCCCTTTTCATCTTCCATAGTTTACCACTGCTAAGTGGTCCTACCACTTTAATTGACTCATTTGATGTTTTGGCCTCCACACCTCCATTAGTCCCTAAGTTCCAAATTCTTGTGTCTAATCCCCTACTAATATCACTTATATCTCCTACACCCCTAGTAGACAAATCTATTCCAATTACCCCTACCTCTTCCACAATTACCCCAACCCCTTTAATGGAGAAAGGAGAGAAACATGTTTTTGATGAAATTGTGTACTTATACCCTACATATGGAAATAAAATTACAAAGACATCTACCACTCAATCAATAACAATATCATCATAGGATTCAACACTTGTCACCATGCCTACTAGTGCAACATCTTTAGCTTAAGATTCTTAAATGATAGTGTCTACACAATAGAATATACCTTGAGTTGGTTAACACAAAAATAGGGGAAGAAATGCAAGCAAATGGTTTCTCCCAATATATTGGATTTTAGTCTTTCAGATGCATGAAATAAATCCAAGACTACTCCTTGGACCTTCTCAAGAATATTATGTGAATCAATAGGGGAAATATATGTATATATTGTCATCCCCCTGGTGGGGGACTATCAGGTATCAAAGGTTCACCTTAAATGTCCTACAAGGGAGGAATTAAAACATGATGTTAAATCTAGCATCGAATCCCTCTTTGATAAATTATATAGTGATAAGGTCACTAAGGAAGATTTGAAAAATAATCTTAAACAAATTATGCTTGCATTAAATAAATTCTTAGATCCCACTATTCCATCAGCACAACTTGAACTAGCACAAATAGTCACCTAGATCACAGATTAGGCAACACTTGATGCAGTGATAGGCATTAATAGCATGGGAAGGGATACTAAGGAGTGGTCAGAGGAAATCATATCTAAGGGTAACAAATTTATTGATATGATAATGGATTACTATGAAAATTTTAGAGAGAGAAGGGTTACCCTAAGAGCACTAGTAAACAAGTATTAGGGAGAAGTTAAAACCTTGAATCTTTACTATCCAAAAGTGACAACTATGGAATCTATTGATAAGGACATACTCCTTGTGTAAAAAATATTAAAAAATTATGGATAGTAAGATTAATTACACATAGAAACTCAACTTTAGATAAAGATACTTATAAAGACTACCCATAGGGCCAAGGTTGTGCATGAAAAGGCCATTAACATTCTATATGACATGGAAGATTTGTTGAATAAATTATCATGTAGGCCAATCGATTATGAAGATAACCTCCTTTGAATAGAGGAGGTACAAAATAAATTCAATGAAGTGGTTGAAAAGGAATCTGCATGAGACACCATCTTTACCTTGAAAGCTATCCACTACTACATGAAGTATCAAAACAGATTAGATCATATTGGTAAAGAGATTCAAAAATATAAATCTTCAAGAAGGTAACTTTTTGATATAATGGCAGATTATGAGATCACTAACCTCTACTCCTTTGGACTAGATGAGGACTAAATCCAAGAGATATTCAAGTCTCTTGATGCATATGCCTAGAAACTAGAGCCTAATAAAGATAAAGAGGTAGAAAAAGTGTTGGATATTGACTAATTATTCAAGGAAAATAATTTTTTTTTTCATTATTGTATAACATTGTAAATTTAAAAAAACATAACTTGTAAATTTCATTTATTCTTTTAATAACTCTTTTTTAGAATGATCCATGTGCATTTTACACTTTATGTCAGAAATTGTAAAAATAAGAATTGTAAATTATACTTTTCATTTTGGAATGTTTTAATTTCTTAAGTTGTAAAATAGCATATTATAAATTTCAATTCCATATTTGACAAAATAATATGACTTACAAATTTTAAAAATTCTTGTTGGGGATCAACTAACAATGGATTACACTTGTGAAAGCAATAAACGCAGAAATAAATCAGATAGATAAGCAACTAGAATGATAAATAGCACAGAACAATAGATACAAGAAAACACCCTGAAAACTTATATTAAAACTATTTACAATAGGAATACAATGAAGAAACTTCTTTCTTCCACACCTCTCTCAGATGCACACAAGATCTCTCACTAGATCTCTATTCCTCAAGAGCTCTCTCTCTCAAGTACACTCAAATCCAACAACCTGGATTGATGCAACTCAGTACTGTCCTTCAAACATTCACAATGTTCTACTCATACTCACACATTCAACATACTAAGCTAAGAAGATCTTTCCTACATATAGAATTAGGAAACTTGAGCATGCTCTTACAACAAACAGTTAAGCCTCTTGAAAAAGGGCTCTAAAAATAATATTGCTAATAATAGAGATGCAAGCTTGAGACTACAACTCAAACTCATCATGCAAACACTCACTTTTGTCCTCGGAAATCACTTTCTGGACACACAGGTAACCAACATCGGTTCCTGCCTGTTCACCTGTGACCATCGCCAACTGACCCACTGCTGATGTTAGCTCCTTTGTAACTGCAACTGACCAACGTCGGTCACTCTTGACCGACGCCAGTGTCTGTGTAGACCTGAAACTGCTTAAGTATGCTCCTTGGTGAAGCTTTTAGCTCCACACCCTAACAATCTCCCACTTGGAGATAAACAGCTGCACCAGTACCTGTACAGCAACATCTTCTAGCTCCTCCATCTTCAACTCAATCATGAAGACCAACAGAAGTTGAATGAAGATTCAACTTCTCCTTTGTAACCGGCTTAGTTAGCATATTAGCAGGATTCCTATCTGTATGGATTTTCTCCAGCGTAAACTCACCATCTTCCAATACCTGCCGTATGAAGTGGTACCTTAGCTGTATGTGCTTGGTTCTTGAATGAAAGGCTGAGTTCTTAGCCAAATGGATTGTACTCTGACTGTCACTATACAATCTGCAACTTCCATGCTCCCTTCCAAGCTCTTCCATGAACCGTGTCATCCATATCATCTCCTTGCTAGCTTCTATGGCTGCAATATCTCTGCTTCTGTAGTTGACAAGGCAACAACCTTCTGCAACTTAGATATCCAGCTAACTGCCGTTCCACCTACAGTAAAAACATAACCTGTGGTGCTCTTCCTGCAATCCAAATCACCTGCCATGTCTGAATCTACATAACCATGTAGAGAAGTATCTAAACCTCCATAGCACAAGTGTCTACTGTTAGTTCCTCTCAGATATCTAAGGATCCATTGAACTGCTTTCCAATGTTCCTTTCCTGGATTGGCCATCTACTTGCTTACTACTCCCACTGCTTGGGTAATATCCGGTCTAGTACACACCATTGCATACATCAAACTTCCTACTACGGAAGAATATGGAACCTTACTCATGTACTCTACCTCATCATTTGAATTAGGACATTGTTCTTTACTCAACTTAAAATGTCCAGCCAAAGGTGTGCTTACCGGTTTAGCATCCTGCATATTGAACCGTTTCAACACCTTGTCCACATAATCCTCCTGAGACAATATCAACCTGTGATTTTTCCTGTCTCTCTTAATGCTCATGCCAAGGATTTTCTTTGCTACTCCCAAATCCTTCATAGCAAACGTTTGAGCTAATTTCACCTTAAGCTCAGAGATATCCTGCATCTGTGATCCTGCAACTAGCATATCATCTACATACAACAATAGAATAATATATCTACCATTATCAAATCTCTTAAAGTATACACAATGGTCAGATTGACACCTACTATAGCCATGCTCAGTCATAAACCTGTCAAATTTTAAATACCATTGTCTAGGAGCTTGCTTGAGGCCATACAACCTTTTCTTCAACCTGCACACTAACTTCTCCTTTCCCTTGACCTCAAATCCTTCTGGTTATTCCATGTATATTTCCTCATCCAAATCTCCATGAAGAAATGTTGTCTTAACATCTAGCTGCTCGAGATGAAAATCCTCAAAAGCAACCAAAGACAATACATCCCTTATAGAAGTCATCTTAACAACAGGAGAAAAAATCTCACCAAAGTCAATACCTGGTTTTTGTGCAAATCCTTTGACTACCAATCTGGCCTTATATCTCATCTGTCCATCCTCACCTTCCTTTAACCTATAAGTCCATCTGTTCTTCAGTGTTCTCTTACCAGCTGGCAATTCAACCAAATCCCATGTTTGGTTCTCTCTTAAGGACTCCATCTCCTCAACCATGCCACACTCCCACTTACTCCTGGACTCTAGCTGTAATGCTTTTTCAAAACTCTCTGGTTCTCCACCATCAGTTAGCAATAAATAATATAAGGAAGGAGAATATCTAATTGGAGGCTTACTTACCCTTTCAGACCTCCTGATGGGTGTCTTGGACTCGTTCTCAACACGCTGTCCACCCAAATTTTTTGATAGTGACCGACCTCGGCCACATGTAGACCTGTTACTAGCTAACGCCAGTTCTTCCTGGCTGACGTTGGTGCCTGTTCTGCCAACATCGGTCTCTGTATGACCGACATTAGTTTTTAAACTGCCGACGCCGGTTCCTAACCTGCCGACGTCGATCTCTGTGTTTTCCTGTAAGTGATTATTTCTTTTTCTTGCAAGCTCATTTTGGACCATAAATTCATCCAATTCACCATTGCTCTGCCCATATTGATCCAGCTTCCTTATCTGATCACTGTACATCACTCTTTCATTGAAAACAACATCACAGCTCCTAATTACCTTGTTAGTTCCTAGATTCCAAAATTTGAAACCAAAATCATCTGAGCCATAGCCAATAAAAGTGCACCTCATAGACTTAGCATCAAGCTTCTGTCTATTTTCCTTATCTACGTGCACAAAGGCTTCACAACCAAAAACTTTGAGATATGAGAGATCTACCTTTTTACCTGTCGATGCCTCTTCTAGAATTCCACCATCCAGAGCTGTAGAGGGTCCTCTATTAATCAGGTACACTGCGATGTCAACTGCTTCTACCCAAAACTCTAAGGGCAACCCAACATGCAATCTCATACATCTTGCACGCTCCATAATAGTTCTATTCATCCTTTCAGCAATACCATTCTACTGAGGTGTCCTTGGAACCATCCTTTGCCTTCAAATTCCATGAGTGTAACAATACCAGTTAAACTTAAGACTGTAGAACTCACCGCCATTATCAGATCTCAAGCACTTTAATCTACTACCTGTTTCATTCTCAACCATAGCTTTTCAAATCTTAAAAGTGTCAAAAACATCAGATTTATTTTTAATACAGTAGATCCATACCTTTCTTGTAGCATCATCTATGAATGTAACATAGTACCGTGATCCTCCAATAGAGGCTACCTGAGCCGGTCCCCACACGTCTATGTGAACAAGCTGTAACTTCTGCCTTTTCTTAGTAGACCCAGTCTTGAGAAAACTAACCCTTTTCTGTTTTCCAAATACACAATGCTCACAAAATTCTAGATCCATACTTTTCAAATCTGAAAGCATACCTTTAGACTTAAGAATTGACATCCCCTTCTCACTCATGTGGCCAAGCCTTGAGTGCCACAATTTAGCATCCACATATGAAGTAGATAAAATGGAAGGAAATTTGTTAGTAACACAATTACACAAATAGAGAGTACCTTCTCTCTTACCTCTGGCCATAACAAGTGCACCCTTGGTCACTTTCCAAGAATCTGTTGTGAGAGTTACTGTACAACCCTCATCACCTAGCTTACCTGTAGAAATCAAATTTCTCTTCAAACTAGGAACATGCATCACATCTCTCAACACCCATGTGTTGCCATTCTGCATCTTCAGCTGCACTTTACCTTTGCCAATAATCTTACAAGGCTCATCATCTCCTAAGTACACTATTCCAAAATCTCCATGGATATAGTCACTGAAATATTCTCTGTTAGGGGTAGCATGGAAAGATGCACCAAAATCTAATACCCAAGATTCTATATTATTATGCAAAGAGAAAATTAGAGCATCTTATGCAATACCTGTAACCCTTGTCTCTTCTTTTCCTTTGTGCTGATTGTCCTCCTTAGGCTTTGACCCGCAATCTCTGCTTATGTGCCCCAACTTTCCACAGTTCTAGCATTGTGGCCTTCTGCCATTTCTAGATTTGGATTTGCCTCTTCCCTTAGACTTAGATCTTGATCTCCTCTTGCACCTTTCTTTTTGCCTTCCCCTGCTCTTGAGATTTAAAGCGTTCCCAGATGTCTCTTCTGTGCTTTTCCTACAAATTTCCTCATTCAATATAAAACTAACCACATCCTCTACTTTTAAAATATTTGAAGTAGAAGCAGTATTAGAAACTGCCATTACCAAGCCATGCCAGCTTTCAAGCAAAGAACATAATATTAAAAGAGCTTTTATTTCATCTTCAAATACAATATTGACTGAACTTAACTGATTAACAATACCATGGAAATCATTCAGGTGATTAGAAACAGATCCACCTTCTTGCATATGCAAATTAAATAACTGCTTCATAAGATATACCTTATTAGAAGCGGAGGGTTTTTCATACAAATTTGCTAGCGTAGTCATTAACTCTATCATAGTTTTAGCCTGTGACAAATTGGATATCACAGTGGATGCAAGACTCAGTCTTATAGACCCCAAAGCCTTTCTATCAAGAACTTCCCATTCTTCATCCTCCATGTCCTTGGGCTTCTTTGCAATCCCACCTAACGGTAAGTAAAGATCTTTATGATACAGATAGTCCTCTATCTGCATTCTCCAATGTTGATAGTTCTTGCCATTAAACTTTTCCATTCTCAACTTACTTTCTTCTGCCATTGCTTCTCCCACTCAAACAAAAATCCCTGCAAAAACCCCTGTGAGCAACCTGTAATCCAAACACACTACACAGATCTGAACCACCTGTTAGTGAACTTGAGCTCTGATACCACTTGTTGGGGATCAACCAACAATGGATTACACTTGTGAAAGCAATAAACATGGAAATAAATTAGATAGATAAGCAACTAGAATGATAAATAGCACAGAACAAGAGATACAAGAAAACACCCTGAAAACTTGTATTAAAACTCTTTACAATAGGAATACAATGAAGAAACTTCTTTCTTCCACACCTCTCTCAGATGCACACAAGATCTCTCACTATATCTCTATTCCTCAAGAGCTCTCTCTCTCAAGTACACTCAAATCCAACAACCTGGATTGATGCAACTCAAACCTGCCCTTCAAACATTCACAATGTTCTACTCATACTCACACATTCAACATACTAAGCTAAGAAGATCTTTCCTACATATAGAATTAGGAAACTTGAGCATGCTCTTACAACAAATAGTTAAGCCTCTTGAACAAGGGCTCTAAAAATAATATTGCTAATAATAGAGACGCAAGCTTGAGACTACAACTCAAACTCATCATGCAAACACTCGCTTCTGTCCTCAGAAATCACTTTTTGGACACACAGGTAACCGACGTCGGTTCCTGCCTGTTCACCTGTGACCGTCGCCGGCCGACCCACTGCCGACGTCGGCTCCTCTGTAACTGCAACTGACCGACGTTGGTCACTCCTGACCGACGCCGGTGTCTGTGTAGACCCGAAACTACTTAAGTATGCTCCTTGGTGAAGCTTTTAGCTCCACACCCTAACAATTCTCACTTGGAAATTTAAACTTATGGTTTTGTAAAAAAGTAACTTGAGTTATTTCTTAGTTATCTTTTGTTTAAATAATGAGTTCTACTTTGGCACCCCATTTTCATGAAGATACATTTGCAATTTCATGAAGAGGACCCAATGTATTCTATGAAGTTTTCTCAAGTCTATCCATACCACACCAAGTTGAAGATCATTCCCATCTCTTGCATGATCTCTTATAAATAATTTTACCAAGCCAAGGATACCATAAGTTGAAGATCACACCTCTTTTTTCATGAAGTTCCATATTTGCATGATTATTCTACTAAGTGTTAGAGTTTTTTATAACTAAATCTCATTTGTGAGGTATTTTCTATAAATATGGTCAAGACCCTATAACCCAATCTATATTTTTTATTATTAATAATATTATTATACATTTTGAATGTATTTTCTACATGTTGTAACTTGGAGAATGAAAAATAATTGAAGATTTACCTTTCTTATTTGAGAAAATCCTATGTATGCAAGTTATTTATATATTTTTGGATGTTAAATTCTTATTCCAATAATAAAATATTATTTGCAGTATTTTTTATGATTTTTATAAGATTATTTGATTAAAATAAAAGAATCTTGTCCCTTCTATGAAAAATAATAAATATTTCCTTTGATTTCCCATTTATATGAGTTTATGCTCCTATAAAATTCAATCCAATTTATGTTTTGTTGTGTTCATTAAATAAAGTATTAAAATCCAATATAAAAATATTTGGTTCAATCACCATTTTTAGTTTTTCAAATTTCATTCTCAAACTCCTTTCCCTAGTCAAACCCTAGTTTAGGAGCAAGAACACTAAACAAACAAAATTTATATAAAGTTGGTATTTTATCAATTGCACTAGATTTAGTGAAAATAATCTTGCCTTCTCCATATGTTCACCTCAATTTTCCAAGGTCCTACAACTTGGAGGTTTTATAGTTATATCATAATTTTTTACATAGTGAGCTACTACATCAAGGAATATGTGCAAAAACTTTGTGATAATAATGACCTATAAGTCAATTTCATACTCCATAAATCCTATTTTCCAACCTTACCTCTTCTCATTTATGTCCTTTTTTAGCAAGAACTCCTTGATACTTGGATGAGCAACCATTAGATATATCTTATTGTTAGATAACAAGTGTCTAAACTTCTTAAGGGAATTGATTATTGAAAGAACATGCTTCTCTACATAGGTACACCTTATCTTATATTCCTCTAAGCCTTGACTAAATAAATAAATTATTTGATCTAAATATTATTGATTTTGATGCATGAGTATACCTCAAATTGTGTACACATTAGCATCTATATGCAAGATGAAGTCTCTTGAAAAAATAAGAATAATAAGGGTAAGAATACTATCTATTACTTTTTGTATCTCTTAAAATCACCTCATGCCCTCCCGAGTCCAACTAAAAATTTTATTATTCTTAACTATGGATATATGTGGCTTTGCCATAGTTGAAATATAAAAAATATATCTATTTATAAAATTGATATTGCCTAGAAAACTTTGTAATGCCTTATTATGTTTAGGCAAAGATAAATCAAGTATGGATTCTATCTTCTTAGGATCAATCCTTAAACCATGTGTGGAAACCACATATCCAATAATCTTACCTTCATGTACTAATAAAACACATTTCTTAGGGTTCTTGGGGTTAAAAGACACCCCAAATTATTTGCATCTCTCAAACATTTCCTTGAGATGAACCATATGTTCACTTGCACTATATGAAAATATAGTAATGTCATCTAAGTATACAAGGAAAAATATATTAAATATATATTGTAATTTCATATCCATGGCTCTTTTAAACTTTTCTCTAGCATTAGACAATTTGAATGAAACTTTCCTATAGGCAAAGGTCCCCCACCTTGTAGTGAAGGTTGTCTTAAATTGACTTTTCTCCTTAACAAGAATATGTTTATATCCACTATACCCATCTAGCAATGAGAACCTCTCTAAACCTAAACCAACTAAAATATTTAATTCATGGATGGCAAAGGGTAATGATCCTTGAAAGAAACCTTGTTCAATTCACAAAAATATACATGAATTTTGATTTCACCATTTTTCTTCCTTACTAGGATAAGGTTTACGACCCAGGTAGAATTATTCATTTGTAAAATTATGGTTGATTCAATGAGCTTATGAAGATCAATTATCATCAAAGGATCAAATTTTAGATTTATTTGTCTTTTCCTTTGTCTAACTAATTTTGTTTCAACCTCTAGGTCAATGGTGTGTTAAGATAAACTTAGTTTAAATCCCTTCAAGTCATAATACGTTCATGCGAAGACATCAAAAAACTCCCTACATAAACCAATAATGAATCATTTTGAGATGGGGTACATACTTTACCCAATGTAAGACTCTTTCCAAATGCTATCTCAACATTGGCATAGTGTTCCTCCTTGGTTGACAATGAATATTTCTCTCTCATCACCTCATCATCTCTACTAAAGATGTTTTCAAGAGTGATAAACCTTTGGTAATATTATTGGACTTAGTTTGAACAATCTGATCCCCATACTATTGTAAGATATTTGACTAATTTTTGGAAGATAAATCAACCTCCTCTTGTAATAAGCAAACAATCTGATTGTCATATTTAAAAACTCTCCAATTCTCATGATTGTCAGGAAAATAAGGTCTCACAAAAATGTTGATATGTGACTATTTTTTTCATAACTCACATCATCTAGAATATTGAACTGAGCTTCTATGGTAGCCAATCTATCTATATGTTTTTTGCTTTCTCTTGTCATTACTTGAATATCAAAAGTTTCAAAATATTCTAGGAGGTACTAAAATCTATGATTGTAACATATTAACAAGGAATTGTTTCATACATTCACAGCTCTCATTTAGTGAACTACAAGTTCACTATCACCAAAAGACTATAAAACATTTATTCCTATTTTCCTAGCCCATTATAAACCATGGACTAAAGCCTCATATTCTTCTACATTATTGGAACATCCAAATTAAAATATAATAATATAAAATTAACTTTTCTTGGTAAGTGATATAATCATCATTTCATCCCCTTTACCGTGATTTTTTCTTAACCCATCAAAGTGGATCTGCTAAAGACCATATTTTGACTCATTTTATTTCAATAGGGCTAGAATTTGTGCATCATTTTCATGAAGGAAATAGACACCAAGTACCTCCTATTCAATAATTTTATACTAATCATGTTCATGAAATTTTTAATCCCATTCATCAAGGAATAGATTATTAACTCCTTCAAGAGGTGAGTTGGCTTCAAATTGACTAGCTTGTTCCACCTCATCTAAAATTACACAATTTGTGTTCACAAAACATGACATGTAAGGATATAAGTTAAAGTGTAAAATAGGCTCAAATTTAATATTAACCTTGGTATCATACCTTATTATGAACATAAAAAAATTATAATAATTTGATATGTAATTTCTAATCTTTGGGGTGAAATCTCTAGATAAGCACATAGCAAAATATGGAGGCAAATCCACCACCACTATATCCTGCTAAATAGTTACAATTAGGAAAGCATGAAATTTTAAATTCAATTCCTTATTCATGCCAATATTATTTTTTGGGGATCCATATATCTTCAATAATCCTTTGGTTTTTGGTTCATACATCAAACCATGTTTGTCTGTAATTTTCTTAGGCATAACAATATTACTAGCTTCATTGTCTACCATACAATTATGGACTATGGTGTTGTGAAGAATCAAATATAAATAAAAGGGAGGTAGTTTATTATGTTTTATGAAGTATTTACCCATTTTTACTTCCTTGTGTAATTTTTACACTTATTATCTTATTGGCAGTCTAAAGTTATCAAAACTATGCTCTCTTTATCATTTGGGTTTGGGGATAATTTGTGGGCTGAAATCTCTTTTATTATCATGTCCTTTTACCCTAGGATTGATAAATAATCCCACATTATCATGCTGATATTGGAAATATTCATATGATAATTAGTAATAAAATGAGTTGTAGTCATCATTTTCTGTACTCTTTGTACAACTAGCTAATCTTGCACTTGTAGTACTTGATGAGATTTGCCAACTTCTATGTTCTGATTTTTCTATGATTTTTAGACAACAAAATAATTATCAACACCTTTATTAAAAATATGAGGCATGATTGGAACATGACCCACCTCCTTAGTATTTTCAAATTCTCTTTCCTTTTCTCTAGTTATAACTACAACCACATTGTTTGAAGTACCAAAGTCACCAACTTGATTCAATTCTACATGGTCATCAAGTTGATAATTCAAAAAAGTTGGATCTAGGTGCCTTTGTCCATGATTTACCTTATCTTATTATGTCATAACCTCACTTTGTTGACCTTAATGAAAATAAAAATCTTCTTAAGTTATTCAAGGCATCACCATAGATTGGTTGACTAAGTCTTGACTCTACATATCATTCTAATTATATGGTTGCCAACCTAAATATGACGTCATATTGATTTGAGTTGGCATAGGAACAATGTCCTTAGATAAATAAGTATCACTAGGATCAACTTATGCATAATGCTTGGCTTATGTGATAGCTCTTTGATCTTGATATGAAGGTTTTTGTTCTCTAAATCCTTGATAAGGAGGTATATTATCTCTAAAATGATGATAGGTAGGATTATTAGGTTCTTTGTAAAGCCTATTATCTTGGTAATACTACCTTTTTAGTTGAAAATTTTCATTCCCAAAGGA
This sequence comes from Torreya grandis, assembly GCA_037957365.1. Classification (NCBI taxonomy): domain Eukaryota; kingdom Viridiplantae; phylum Streptophyta; class Pinopsida; order Cupressales; family Taxaceae; genus Torreya; species Torreya grandis. The sequence continues at coordinate 229,076 of JARHVA010005832.1, read as the reverse complement.
TTGTAACATTCCCTTGAGATTTCCAATCCTAGTTGATTAGCTAGGAAGGGATAAAACATGTGCCTGTGGAGATGGAATGGGAACCATAGGAGGATTTTGAGGGACTACTATTGGTTGCGTTTCTATGAAAAAAGATAGGAAAACTAGGTGACAACTTTCTAGCCTGAATCAAATTATTCTTTTCTCTAATTTTCACTTTATAAGCATATGGAAGGGTATTTCCACCCATATATTGAATCATGATGCTATTGTCTAAATTGAGAGATCTTAATAATATAAAAAGTCATATTATGGAGATGGCCTAATCATAAGAGGTATCCTAGTCTAGGTCTTTAAGAATATAAGGTTAAAAATATGTCATGAACTCATGGGGATCCCTATTTATGGTTGTGAGGTGTTCAACCAAGGATATGTGGTCATATTTATCTTTAAAATACCTACAAAAAGTTTTACCTAAGTCACCCTATAAAGTAATATAATTAATAGGAAGGTTTCTATACCACTGTAGTGCTTTCCCTTTAAAGGATGCAGTAAGCATCCTGATAGCTACATTCAATTAGACAACATTGTGACCAAAATAAAGGTTGGATACATATTTTATTTACTCAATAGGCATAAGTTTGGTCTTTCACTGAGAATAAATAAACTTTCTTAAGAGATAAATATATTATATCATTATATTGGGGAAGATTCAATGGGATTACTTTGTTGAATGACACAAACAAATGATTCTTAGGCTTAGCCATTTGGATAGTGGGAATTACACTAACAAGTATAATGGAATAATTAGGATATTGAAACAAATTTATAGGATAGGGGTTTGTATTTATAAATATTTTAATTTTATATGAAGAAGAAGGTAACTTAGTGAATTCAAAATGAATACCTTTGATTGATGATCTTATGGTAACCTTTAACACAAAACTTGTGCTAACATAAGCAAAGAATCCTTAAATTTCACAGAATCATCTAGTTTAAATGATGATGAGTATCCTATATTTTTACAAATTATTTTATCCATCTCCAAAATTTAGTTATTCTAAGGAATATGTGTCCCACTAGGCATGCCAAAAACTATTTTCAATCAGGAGTGTTGCCCTTTTGAGAATGTGTGATACTTCCCACTCTTACTACAACATTGTAATCTCCCATAAGTTTGAGTGACTTTGAAATGGAGGGAGTCTCTAGATAAAGGTATTGTTACCTTGATTTACTCACAAAATCTAATCATAAACCTACTAACTATTGATTTTTTACTATGAAAATGGTTAAAGGGATACTAATTGTACTAGAAATAAAATGAAAATTTGGACTAAAAGTGATGCAAAAATGTACATAACCACATATCCTTGTAATTTACACTATTAGGAAGGGAATAATATTTCAAAAATTATATTCAATTCAAGTATATGACTTCTACAATAGTGCTGTATGAAAAAGACTTGGAAAACTCACTCCATGCATGGAAGGAATGAAATGTTATTGAATTATCATACAAACATAGACTAAGATTGATCTATACACTTAGTATGACCTATAAAAACTCAAATATAATATATGAAGTTAAAAAATAAAAATAATAACATAGGAAAAATAATGATTCACATTTTCATATCAATGGAAATCACTATACACTTCACATAAAACTTGAAAATGGAAGAAAAGAGCTTCTTATTTATTTAAGAGGTGAGTAAAAAAAATTGGTATCCTTTCAGCATAGATAAATAAAAAGAGTGATAATATAATTTTATAAAATGGAGTACAAATAGAAAATCATAGAAGAGATAAAGTAGCCCCAAAATAGGGATGACTAGTTTGTCTTCAAATCCCTCAAGTTGTTACGTAGTGTTTCCTACAATATATAATCTCACTTATGTCCTTAGAGTGTCATAGAGGTATATTAGCCTTTTTTAGATAAGATTGAAAATGTATTCATAATTTATTATTCAAGCTTGACCACTTTGAATATGGTTGTATCCTTGCTTTCACATCTTATATACTAGCTCACACGTCCCTTTTGGTGAAAAAGTCCCCTCCTCAAAATTAGGTCTTCAAGTCTCATTAAATTATTCGATTCAATCCTTCAATTATCTTGTTCATGATGTTACTCCACTTGTTTGAGGTTGTTATAAGCTCTTAAAGCTCATTTGACTTCTTCAACCTTGATTGGTGTAGGAGGGAAAGAAGGTCCTCATAAAACTGTTAGAGACCTTTTCAACATTTGAATCCTTCTTCAAATACAACCTCTGATTATTTCTTGAGTAGTCATGGGAGACAAGGTTAAACATCAATAAATCCTTTTGGAAATATTTTATGCTTTAATTTGGTGATTTGACCACTTGACTTATTCTTAAGTAAAGTAACATAAGAGAGAGAAAATTGGGCTTTGCTTTGAATCAAGAAAATTTACTCCATAGATGGATTATTAAAAACAATTAAAACATGAAAAAAGGCACTTATATCTATAAAACCCTCCAATATATGCAACTTTTTCTATTTTCTTGCTTTTCCACCCATTCTTTATAACCTTAAAAATTGGTAAAGTTCCTTATGCAGAATAGTGTATGGGATGTAATAGATTAAAACACATTTTTTAGGACCCTCTATCCCATTTTAAATACATACCAAGTTTTAGGATCCAAATCCAAGTGGAAGTATCTCTTTTCTACCATTCCTCTCTCTAATTAGGCCTAATTAGGCCTCATAGACCTAGAAGCATAGATTTGGCCGAAATGGCCACCCACACGTGTGAAACATTAAAAAATTGTTTGATTCACTTTACATAGACTAAGACAATATTACATGACAAATTTCAAGTTTTTGGGCTTTATGTAGATGGGCAAACCATGAAATGGTCATTTGCAAGTCTAGATGTTTGTTTATGCGAGTAGTTTAGGATATTTTTCATGAAACTTGGAGGTTTTAGTGATGACACGATGTGATATTTAACACCTTTAAACAATTATTTATTTTATACTAAGGTCTTTTATTAAACTCATTGGCCTTCACCATTGATCCTTGGCTTGCAAAACTATGTTTTTCTCACCTTCTGACATAGTGGCTAACATGCAAGGATGATATAACAACTTGAGAGACCTTTAAAATATTTTGGATGCTTATGTAACCTCTTTAAAGTAATTATGAGAATTTTTAAGTGGATTATAGATCACTCCATATCTTAAACCCTCATAAACAAGATTTAAAATGCATATTTTGCCCTATACCCTATGGTATTATACCTACACATGTCAAAAAATACCATGAAGTAGAGATAAAGAGAGTTGGAAATGACATTAGGGTTATTAAAAGGTAAAATCATGGTGTTATATATCCATACATCACCCAATATAGATCATATTTCTCAATTCTAACTCATACCTAGACTAACATGAGAATGATCTAAGGTCATGGGATAACTATATCTAGACTAGAAATCTAGATTTTGATGAGGCTAGCTCCTCTAAATATATAAATCTATGAAAAATTACTAAACCTATTTTAATTTTTAGGGTGAAAAAGGAAGATGAAACTAAAAATGAAACCTACTTTAACTTTGGTGATGTACTTGAATAGTTATTTATCCTCTAAAAGATTTAAAACTAAGGAATACATATGGATAAAAAAGAAACTCTATAGACCAATCCTAAACATTACTGTTTCAAAGGAAGGATTGAAATAAGACATGTAGATTGAAGGTATGTGCATGAAGTTATTTTAAGACACTTCATACAAATAATCCTCAATGTAATTTCTATTCTTAGCTCTTCAATTGACCTATTGAGGATGAAACTACAACAGTAGGTGAGGAGAGGACTTGTAAAAGATGACAACTATCACACTTATATGTAGATACATAATCAACAATACACACTACCACCATAAATTGATCTGTAAAAAAAAAAAATTATTTATTTAATGGTGCAAGTTAAAATTTGTATATATCTCTGTATACCAGCATCAGGGATGATTCTTTAAATGATTCTAAGATCCTACATATATATAGCCCAAAAAGAAAGACTTTAGCCAATGTGGCATAGAGGAGACAAGGATTAGTCTTGCTTCAGTTAAATCAAGGATAAAATACTTTTAAAATATTAAATAAAGTCTTAAAATATCCTCAAAATTTTCAAACCTATTCATGATCTTAAATGTTGGCATCAAAAGGAAGGTTATGAGCCCTTGTTAAGTTGACAAACCCTTCCATGAAAACTATGCCCATCCTTGATTTTTAACTCAAGATTGAAGTGTTTGAATACCTTTGTTTACATGCAGTCTATGGATGATGCACGAAAAAATAATTACATAATCAACTGAGAATAATTTATTTCTTGATGATTGATTAACTTCACTTTAGCCTACCCCTGCATGATCTAGTTCTTAATGACTAAAGTGCATGAAAATATCCATGTGAGGATCATATGAATAGCATGGAAACTCCACTTGAAATCCAAGATAAAAACTTCAATGCTAATCCTTTACTTTCCTCTAATATAAAGATAAATTCTTCATATGCATGGACCTAACAGAGTTATGAATATCTACTTTAAGCAGTCATAAGTTTATCTACATGTCAAATAAATTACCATATCGATGGTTCAAATGTTTTTCCAATATCACACATCTATTTCTACCTCAAAATCTAATCATAGGTCTTCATAATAGATGGTATTCGATCAAGATTTAATGGTGATGAGTAATTGTACAAAGCTTTATTTCTATTCGACCTAAGTTGCTTCCATTTTCCATTAGCTTTCAACTTTTAACATTGACCATTGATCTTAATTTAGGCCCTCATATTATGTCAAGTCTATGTTCTTTGTTCATTACCAAGATCCTGTTGTTAGTCATTTGACTCCTTGACCTCATCCACACTATAGATCTACTTCTATATGAATGAATGTGAGTCATTGATCTTCTACCAGTTTATTGTACTTATGACACTTGATAGCTTCTCAATTATCTTTGAGATTAATTAACTGGTTGACTCATTACTTACCATTAGATATTTGTGTATGATTTCACATGACACATTTATTTGTTTAGGCCCACTATCATATATCATTCGATGCTCACTATTAGATCATTTGATAAGTACCTAAGATATTTACACTTGACATCAACATGTTCATGCTAACCTTTTGACTTAATGCTTGCCACTAATCTCTGAGGTATGAATAAACACATACTATTATATTTTTGGACCCACTAACATTGTTAGGTTGATTTCTTTCCATTTTATCTTTGTATTATCTCCCAATATTTTGACACTTGTTAGCTTCTCACTCATTCTTACGACTATTTGAATCAAAAAATTTAGTTCTCATGGCTTAAGTTTGATGTCCCTATACACATCTCATTTTTTAGGTTTAAATTTAAATGCTTGTAACTTGATATAGAAGGATCACCGAGGCACCAAATTTGTAAGGGTTAATCTTGGGAAAAAGTAAATCATGATCATATAATCTTTTAGATTTGGTTGATCCATAGGTGTATTTATTAAATGCATAATTGATCTAATCTCTTCATCCCTGCCTTACGTGCATATGATGATCTAGCTTTTCAAGGCTTGTGTTAGTCATTTTTATTTAAACAAAAACATTATGGGGCATATAAGATAAATGTAAGGTAATGGACATCAAAGATTAAAATGATAGGGGTTAACATTTTTTCTATGAGGCCAAAATGTTAACACATGGCATTTTAAGGCATTAAGAACTATATTTTCTCCACTGGGTTAGTTAAAGGGTTTAACAAGGGTTCAAAGAGGTTTATGTTCTTAGAAATGGTTCATAAAGGATAGGAATCCATTCCAAAAATCAATTCCAAGAATTTTTATCAGGGGGACCCCTATAATATCCACTATGGGCTTGAGTTCACATGCAAAACCTCATGAAATTTTTGAGAAAAAATCTAACATCTTTAATCTCCTTCTCAAGTAAAATAGGGTTCTCTATATTTTTGTTGATTTTTCATATAATTGTGAGATAATTAAAAAAGTGTCATATATTTTAATTATGGTACCCCCTCTAATACCTCAATCAACCTAAAGCTAACATTCATCTCCTAAAATAAGTTATATCCTCTGCAAATTTGCCTCTCAAGCTGGGGTGACTATGTATGAAGTCCAAGAAATGTGCTTTTTGGTTTGAAGACCTAAAAACTCATTTTAATAGAAAATGATTCTAAAAATGTTTTCTATTATCCATGAAATGATTCAACATTATACTCTATATCACTAACCCTTCAAATAGTTTTGAATCCTTGTTCTTCTCTACCTAAAGGTTTGTATGCAAACTATGTTTATTGACCCATGATGTCTTTTTGTTAAGTTTTATCTCCTTATCTATTTGATGAAAATTTGATGAAATAATTTTTTAAATTCATATACACTCTTTTACATACTATGAATTCAATCTAAATGAGATAAACTTGTTCCCTTAACTTTGCTTATGAGTGGGCCTATAGGTCTTTAATAGACTACGCTAATTTGGGTTGAACCCTATCTTTTATAAATATGACATTATTAAAAACCTATAATTGAAATGGATCCATTAAAAAATAACTCTTAGATATCAT